>JAQZBX010059244.1:0-17562 GCA_029593785.1 Cabassous unicinctus | reverse complement strand
TTTATTAATTCACTCAATATATAATTATTGAAAACTTACTATGTGCCTGTCACTGTTTTTGGTATGATGGTGAGACTATGGTAAACAAGATAAGTAAGGTCCCTACACTCATGAAGTTTACATTCTATTTGTAGGGCAGTAAGTAAATATATAAGTAAAAAAAATTTCAGATATTGATGAGTGCAATTAAAGTTATGTGATAAAGAAAAACAAAGTGTGGGGAGTAGGGGCCAATATTTGATTGGTTGATCAAGGAAAATTTCTCTGAGCAGGGAATGTTTGAATTTAGACCTGAATAATTAGAAAGAGCTAAACACGAAAATAATTTTGAGGAAGAGCGTTCCATGGAGGAAGAGAAAACAGCAAGTATAAAGGCCTTGAGGTAGGAGCATGCTTAGTGTGAGCAAGGAACAGCAAAGAGGCTAATGTGGTTGGACTGCAGTGAGCAAGGGAGAAAATGGTAGGTTAATGAGGTGAGAGAAATTGGCAGAAGCCAATCATGTTGGGCCCTGTATGTCATAGTCAAGAACCTGGTGTTTATTCTAAGAGCAAGGGACTCTTCTGCCTTCTAGGGTGATATGCACCAATGTTATCCCTCTTCCATGTGGCAGCTCTTTATGTATTTGAAGATACTGCTTATATCCCCTATTAGATTTCACTTCTGTTGGCCAAAAGTCATCAAATTATTTAACCATTTCTCCTAGATTGTTTTCAGACTCTTCACTCTTTCTTTTGCCTACTTCAGGACATGTTCCAATTTGCTAAAGTCCTTGCTAAACTTTATAGTGGCATATATTAGATGAGAAATGAAAGTTAGCTAAAGGAATGAATAAACAACATACCATATTCTACTTGTGCTCTGCTCAGTGCAAAGAATATCAGGATAATTTCTTTCATTGTACTGGGCATTGTGATTCTATTCCTATATTCCAGGTTACATTTATTTTTTGGCTATTTTGTCTTTTTTTATTGAAGTTTATCATTCATATAACAACAGGCATAAACAAGAAGTATATAGTAAAATGTGTGAACTTACAAAAAAAATGCATATCATCATACAAGTCTCACATACATCTCCCCACCTCCAACACTTTGCAGTGTTGTGAAATATTTGTTACAAACTTTGAAAGAGCATCATCAAAACATTACCACTAACTATAACCAATACCTTACATTTGGTGTATTTTCCCCAAACCCACCCAGTTATTAACACCCTGTATTAGTATTATATACTTGTTGCAGTTCATGAGAGAATATCTTCATATTTGTTCTGTTAACCACAGCCCATCTTCTACCACAGGATTCATTATGTTATACAATCTCATGCTTTGTACAATCCATTCAAAGTGTACATTCAGTAGCTCTCATATTCATCACAGAGTTGTGCTGTCATCATCTCAGTCAATTTTACAATGCTTTTTTCCTCTAAAAGGAAAAATCCCATACCCCTTATATCCCACTATTGTTGTCCCTTAGAATTGATATAATATCTTATTTGCCATTGCTGCAAAAATATTACAATATTACTGTTAATTACCAACCGTAAATTATAGTCGTCGTAATTTTCCCATGTATCTCCATATTCTTAACACTTTGTAAATGACGAACATTCTTATACTATTAACCACAATCTTTTCCACCACTGAAATCACTATGTTATAGTGTGTAGAACTAACTCTGCTGATTTTAAATGTGATTGTGGCTGAAAGGGGTAGTCTGTGGATGGACTATTTCAATTGAAAGGAAGCTAGAGAATAATCTAGGGACTGTAAAACATAGTAGCATTAGATTTGAGAGTTACACATTACATTTCTGAAGGCATAAGCAATCTGTGGCATGTATATCAAAGATGGCATGAAAGCTGATTTTCATTGGTACATGGGCTAGTAACCATTTCCATAGACCCCCATCAATGTTGCTTCAAAAGATATTGCATATCATGAGCATGATAGATGGATTGCCCAAATTCTTCACTCATCGCTGGATCCATGCCCTTTGATATGTGATTTTTCAGTATTTTCCCACTCTGGGTGAAGGGGTAAAGTATTCTTTCTCAACCCTTCGTTTTGGGCTTGAACATGTGACTTCTTTTTTCTTAATTAAATGCTAGCAAGCATGATAGGAGCAGCAACTTTGCTCATTTTTGCTTGCTCTATTACATCCCCACAATCCCCACAAAAGCATGTTCATGCTAACCTGCTGGAAAGATATAAGAGAACATGGAAAGAGCTGAATCATGCCAGCTGAGACCATCCTAAACAAGCCTGGCCCTTGATGAACCACAAAAGATTGCAAATGAATGTGTGAGACCAGACCACACCGAAAGAACTACCTGGCCAACTTTTTAAATCACAAGCAAAAATACACAGCTGTTGTTTTAAACCACTAAGCTTTAGGGTCATTTGTTATGCAACAATAACTAACTGATAGAAAGAGTCTTCAGTCTATGAGTCAATCATAAATCCCTTTCCCCCAACTCCTACATGCACATACATATATGTACCAGCAGAAGAGTGCAAATCTTAAAACATTGCTTTTGGAAGGTTTTAGACACTTAGTCTAAATAATGATAGGTTCTTAACAATAATGGGGTTTTATGTGTTTATAATATGTGCCATATTCATTTAGCTACCTCTATATCACAACTTTGCTTGGTCTCAATTGCATACTCATTCTGTATGTCACAGGATATTGCACAATATGCAAAATGTTAAATTAATCAAAACCAAAAGCAAATATGACATACACAAAACCTACACTTCCTAAAATGTGCTTTTTCTCTTTTTTCACTCAGATCCACGTAATATTATGGATCAAATACAGAGAAAAACTAATTTATTGGAAGAACTGGGTTTCTCGTTGTGTCTAAGCAGATAGAAAGGATATTACTGCTCTGATAAATCTTCCTAGAGTTGAATTGCTGTGAATTGCTATAGTAAAGTAAAAGAAAATCGTTATTAGTATTCAAAAAACAAGTGGTTTAAATAAAGTTTACATTAATCTGCAAACATGCTACACCAAATAATTCATTTATAATTTCCAATAATTGGCCAGGGCTTACTAGATATTAGTATATTTGGATTTATACAGTTTAATATATTTTTACTTTGGTTGTTTATTTATTCTCATTGGAAAATAAATTTTAAGACAAATTAAACTCAGTCTTGTCAGTGATGTGTCTGGATTGCAATAACTGATATTTTAAGCTACAGGTTAGAAGAGAAAATAAAATAGCTCCATCTTGAAGGTTCTTTCTGGCTATAAAAATTTGGAATGTGCCACAGAGAGCTAAGGACTAAGAACATGTGTTTTATTCTCCAGAAGCTTGAGACCATGTAGAGGGCAAGAAACATCATGCTGAGAGACACCCATTAGAAGGATTTGTAGGTAGAAAACTTGTTACTTGCTAAAAAGACATATAGTGTGAAAGTGGGAACCCAGGCTCATTCCACTGCTTTCCAACCTCAGATTGGTGAATCCTGGAACAAACTTCAGATTAGAAGATATAGTAAAGATGAGGACATAATTCTACTTAGAATTCTACCAGACATAATGACCAGTCTGATTACCTCAGTCATACCCTACCTTCTGCAAGCTTAGTTCTGAGACCCAAGGCATTCTTAATCAGGCAGGATTTAAGATGAGTAATTTAGTACTCAATATTTCATCATTAAAATATCTTCGCTACTAGTTATGTTCTTATAACCTGCCCCATTCTAGTCACTGAACTTTTTGCTAAATTTCTCTGAGCATCAATTTCCTTCTCTAGAAAAATGGGATATCGTGAGACTTAAATGAGATAATTTAAGTGCCTGGCACATAGCACTCAGTAACAGTAACCTACTGCTAGATTATTTTCATTACCAGTGGAGTGCTGGTAAACTGGCTCTCCAGGGGAAAAAATCTCCGATTAATTGCGTTTGCTCTTTTCCATGGTATAAATACTCCCACCATAGCTGATATCAAACAACCAATGTCAAGTCACTGAATATGGAGTTAGGAAGAGATGTACACACAGTCAGCTCTCACAAGCCAGTATGAGCCAGCTTTACCATACCATTGCCTGGCCAAGTCTCTATCTTGTAAACCACTTCAAATAATTGCCCCGATCATTTTACCCTGTATCTTAATCCTAATAATGATATACTACCTGCTCCTTGAGTTTCTGTCATCATGTACCATCTGCCCATCAAGTCACTCTGTCCTTGAGGGACCCTTCTAATTATATATACCTGCCTGGACTGCCCACATCTTCTAGATATGGCTTTCATTAGGGCTTTATCAGGGGCCAGGGCCAGGGCCTACTATAATAGGGGTATAACTCATGATGAGGTATGAAAGAGCTCCAACATCCACAGATGGTCTAATTAGTACTTTCTGTTCCTTTTTATTAGAGAAGTTGTGGTTTTACTGAAAAATCATGCATAAAATGCAGGGTTTCCATTTACCACTCTACTAACACCTTGCCTTAGTGTGGTACATTTGTTACTATTGATGAAAGCATATTTTTATAATTCTACTATTAACTACAGTCTATAGTTTACCTTAGAGTTCACTGTTTGTGTTGTACAGTCCCATGGATATTCTTAAAATTTTTATTCTAATACCATATACACAAGCTAAAATTCCCCCTTTTAACCACGATCAAATACATAATTCATTGCTGTTATTTTCACTATTTGGATAGCAAGCACTACTTCTAGGTAACACATAGTTGAGTAGGACCAGCATGAACAAACCAGGAGTCCAAGGATACTATGGACATAGCCTAATCATAAATAAAAGAGAGGAAAGATTCATGTTAGTGAATAACTCTTAACATAAAATGACACCCAAAACATGAACTCTGAATTTGTTCCATCATATAGAGAAAATCAGTGCTAAAATTTTACTTATACTTTCATATAGCTATTGAATATTTTGCTTAGTAAGTAGCAAAGCTGGAAGCAAATTGATTCAATTATCTATGCAAGTGAGAAAGTGATCCAATTATGTATATAATTATGGTACAGCATTAATGGGAAAGATGGTCCCATAATGGCTGAGCCAAAAAGGAGAAAAGGGAAATTTGATTTGGAAAACCCAAAGCCAATGAATGTATCCGTGAACAACTGAAAGCTCTTGGTTATTCACATGACAAAGTACTAACCCAGTGAATTCTCTATTCCAGCATATAGAAAAGAACGTATAGGCCTTACTTACATAGATTATAAAATATAGGGATTTAGGACATAAAGAATTTCATGCAGTGGGGAATATGAACCTGGTCATGCAGAGTCTTGTTTTAAGATCTCACAAGATCTCAGCATCATCTTCATGCTTATGAGTTTCCTCCTAAAGGTTTACTGTGCAGAAATACTGAGTGATGAAGAACCTTCTGGATTCTATACCCAGTGGGGATGTATGCATATATTGAACCTGGGTCATCACTATTAAGACACTAAACTGAAAGTGATGGAGCACATCAAAGTATGCATAACAAGAAGGATTCCATAAAAACACAACAACCAAGGCTAACCCAAATCCCATACAGCTTCTCCTATGTACATTACAATTGTTTCCACATAACCAATTCTCCTTATTCTTCATTTATCTAGCTAGACACCTGAACCCTGAAGCTGGATCACTTCATTGTTCAATATTTCATCTATTTTATCATTTATTAAACAAACACTATTGAATATCTATTATGTGCTGAGAACTATGTTAGATGTTTGGGAAAAATAAAAAGATGAAAGATAAATGAGAGAGAGAGAGAGACAGAGAGAGAGAGAGAGAGAGAGAGAGAGAGAGAGAGAGAAGAGGGCAGAATAAATAACAGAGTCTATGTCCTCAAAAAACTTACAGTCTAGTGCTAGAGACAGGTAAAACAGTCAATCACAACATAATGTGAGTAGTTTTATGTTTGTGTTATCATGAGACAAAATAGGAACTCAGAAGAGGAACACTAATACAGATTGGGGGAATTAGAGAAGGTTTTCTGGAGAAAATAAAATCTGAAAAAAAAGGCCAGTTTTTTAGTAGGTACCCAAACAAAAAATGCAACAGCTAACAGAGCAAAGCTTCCATCTCCAGCAATCTGGAGATGTAGGGAAAGACAAACAATAAAAATAATACATAGTGAGTAGCAGCTGGTTTATAAATGGGAATGTGGCTGGAAAGGCTAGTCTAGGGATATAAATGTCAATTGAAAGAAAGCTAGAGAATAATCTAGGGACTGAATAACACAGTGAACTCAGAGGTGGATGAGAATTTTGGTTGATGGTACAAATGCAAGCGTGTCATTCTGTGAGCTAGAGCAGATGTACATCACTATTGCAGGGTGTCAGGAATGTGAAGAAGCATGGAAAAAATACCTATGGACTGTGCTTAACAGCAATACTGTAATATTCATGCATCTATGCCAAAGATACACTGTGTTGATAATGGGGGAGTATGGAAAAAGTGTGCCAAATGTACATAATGGATCATGGTTGGTAGTAATAGTCTAATGATATTATCTCATAATCTGTAACAAATATTCCAACATGGTGTGGTGTGTTGATGAAGATGCAGTATGGGAATTCTACATACATGTGTGTATGATTGTTTTGTAAGTTCATAACTTCTATAATAAAATATATTTAAAAAATAATAGTAGGGTGAGTTGGGGGGAAAATACACCAAATGTAAGATATGGACTATAGTTAGTAGTAAGATTTTGACAATATTCTTTCATAATTTGCAACAAATGTCTCACAACAATGCAAGGTGTTGGTGGTGGATTGATGTTTGGGACCCCTGTATGATGTTATGCATGTTTGTTTTGTAAGGTCACAACTTTTACTATACACTTATTGTTTATGTATGTTCATGTAAGAATGATATACTTCAATAAAATTTTAAAAATGAAAATTAATAACACATATATACTAATATATCAGTTAGTAACTGGTGTGAAGACAAATAGAGCAGGAGTAGTGATAGAATAATAGAGGTGCTACTTTAGATAGGATGTTCAGAGAGAGCCTTGGTAAAATATTTGAGCAGATTTTGCTGAAGTGAAGGAGTGAATTATACAGATAACTGAAGGAGGAATGTTCTAGTACCTGAGGTAGGAGCATACTTAAAGGGTACAAGAAGCAACAGGAAAATCAGCGTAGCTGAAGCTGAGTCAATGAGGATAAGAGAAGTAGGAAATGATAGTAGGGGTTAAGCCAAAAGTCAGATGATATAGGAACTTGAAGGCCAAGGCAAGGTGTTTATTCTTTTGTTTATCTTGGAACTCAGGTGTACGTAATTCATCTTAATTCTTGGTTCAGGTTATAATATCATTGGTTTATGAATTATCCTTTTCAGCTCTTTATTTAATTTAATATCTTTATAAGCACCCATGAACCCACAATGCAACCCCCAACATGGAATATTACCTATATGTTCCCGTGTTCCTACAATATCCCCCTCAGAGGGAACCACTGTCCTGAATTTTATGTTTACCATTTCCTTCCATTTTTATTCATTTTATCACATATATGTGAATTTATAGAAAAAATATTGTTTTGTTTTACTTGTTTTTGAATTTTATAGAAAGAGTACCATATCCTATATTGTAATCTGAGTCTTGTTTTCTTCAACCAGCAATATATTACTAAGGTCCATTCACATTGTTGCTTATAACTGTAATTCATTCATTTTCACTGATATAATATTCCATTATGGAAAAATTCCACAAATTATTTACTCATTCTTTTGTTAACAGGCATTTGGGAGGTTTCTAAATTTTTGCTACTACAAACAATGCCAGCATAAACATGTCAGTACATATCTCCTGATATACATGTGATTACATTTCTCTTGGAATATACCTAGTACTGATGTTAGGTCATATGATAAGAAATTGCTCACCTTTACAATATAATAACAAATTGTATACTAAAGCAGTCATACCAATTTACATTCCCACCAGCAAAGGATAAGAGAGTTAACTGATACACATGCTCTCTATCACGTGGTATTGTCAGGCTCCCAAAGTTTTGTTGGTCACAGATGGAAATTCATTAAGGACAATTAATTATATTTTTGATAACATACGATTCTTTCATTTTCCACTTTTTTATTTTTTAAAAGATACTTCGATTACATAAATGTTACAGAGAATATATAGGGGATTCCCGTATGTCCTGCTCCCCACACCTCCCACATTTTCCCACATTAGCAACATCTTTCATCAGTGTGGTACATTTATTGCAATTGATAAACACATTTTGAAACATTGACACTAAGCATGGATTATAGTTTACATTGTAGTTTATACTCTCTCCCATTCAACTCTGTAGGTTATGGCCGGATATATAATGGCCTGGATCTGTCGTTGTAATGTCATTCAGGTGATTCCCAAGTCCCAAAACTGCCCACCCTATCACACCTGTTTTTCCCTCTCCCTAATCCCAGAACATCCATGGGTCATTGCCTCCACAACAATGGTATTTCTTCCATTGCTAGAATCACAAGTAGTCTATAGTAGAATACTAGTAAGTTTATTTTAGTCTATAGTTCATTTCCCAATTCTGAGGACTCTGGGATGGTGATGCCCACTCCACCATGAATTAAGAGGAGCTTTGATCCCATACATCTGATAGATGGGACTCTCTTTCTTGCAGTTGTAAGCACTCTCGGTTCCTTGGTATGTTGTTTGTCCATCATCTCCTGCTTGTAATTGTCCTGGGTGAGTTCATTAAACTGGAGAATAGGTGTTGCAACTCCGTTGAGATTCAGGGCTCAGCTGGCACATGGACAGCCCAAAGATTAAGTCTCTTGGATCTACCAACTCCAGTACTAATTATAAGTTGGAAGAAAAGGACAGAAGAGCCATAACATACGATTCTTAGAGGAATTAATCAACTCAAAGACGACCCCAAAATACAACCAAATTGCAGCTCCTTTTGTTTACAAGTGTCTGTGTGACCCAGTTGGTTCAGTCCATAAATGGTGTAGAATTGAAAAATCACAGTTCATGCAATATCTTTAAGAGTCTCTCATTCAAAACCTCCTGGAAAAATATCTTCCTATTCACCCCACCTTTAATTCACATGACTTTTACTCTCTCCCTTCAACTTCTTTCTCTCTCCAGTCCTTAATTATATAGCTTGCTTTAACCACACTTGATAATGTCTTCCCCTCTCATTCATGTATTTCCCATTCATTTGCCTTTCTTTTCCCACTCTATGATTATGTCTTACAAAGGTCTGGGAATCATCCTAGCACAGATTGGCTCCAGCAAGGGAAGGCCACTAAGGAGAAGAGAAAATTATATGAAGACTCCCATGTTCATAATTTTTCTATTCATTACACATGCATTAATAATATAATTAATTTCTTAGAGAATAACATGGAGCACTGTGCCTGACTAAGAGAGCTAACCAAGAAAACTGACCAAGTGATAGGTTTGGGCCTAGTTAGGCTAGTGTTGGTAGCAAGAGTCCAAGTAACCATCCCTTGGCCAAAGACAGAACTGTTTCAGTTAATCAGTCTGGTATTTTACTTATTTCAGTCTTTTTGTTCCACAACAACTTTGAAAGAATTTGACTAGTTTTGCCTGAATTCTTATACTACTACAGGGCATGTAGCTATGAAACAAGGAAGTACTAAATGACATCAAGCAAAATGAAGCCTTTATTTTGTGGAAAATGTCTATAATTAAACATATTTCCAGACTCACCAATGTGAGGAAGTTGGATGACTTTTGATCTGGACAAAGAATTCAAGTCTTGATTTTTCATTACAGAATGTCAATTTTTCCACCTTTGATCCTATAGCAGAGACTGCTAATTGTCCCTTGATATCAATCCCCCCTTCTTCCTTTAGTACTATTAGATTAAACTGGGCACAAGGTCATTCAGAATGAAAACTACATTCTCCAGACCTCCTTGCAGCTACATGTGGTTATGTAACTACATTTTGGTCAATGGAATGTAAGCAAAAGTGGAATACAACATCTAAGAAGAACCCTTAAGAGGGAGAGTGTTCCCTTCTTTGCCCCATTCCTTCTTACTGTTAGATGGAATGAGAATGTATTGGCTGGAGCTAAAGCAACCACCCAGGAATATGGAATGAACTTGGAAATGAATGCTGCACCCAAATGAGCAACAAGATGGAAGTCTCTTGGGTCTTGAGACTGTGGGGCACTATAACAGCCCTGTAACAACTACCTCCAGTCTTTTATATACATGAGAAATAAGCTTTCTTTTTCAAGCTCCTGTTGGTTTGGATTTTCTGCCACTTGCAGCTAGACATAATCTTGACTAGAACAATTCCCATTAACAAAAACTTAGGCATCTTGCTTCAATCGGCAAGACAAAAACTCTGCAGTCGAAGCACTTGGCAGATAGCTCCAGCTCAAATCAATACCTATCCAATTCCTGTAAAAGCCAAGTTAAAACAACTAATTGTTGAAAATTGAATAAAAGACATGCTATTCATTCCATTCCTCAAGGTCTTCAACATCATCTACATTCACTTAGATCATCAGAAAGCAATAGAACTTTTCTGCAATTTTAGGTCTCTGACAAAAATGCTTTAAGTAAATTGTGAATTAATGACATGGTCTCTCATCTGGAAGGAACAGAAGGAACTTGTGTACAGGACCTCATGAAAGAGCAGGAGACTTGCAGGTTTTTTCAATGTTGGTTAGATCAGGATTACCTTTGGAACTGATATGTACAGAAAACATAATTGTTGGTCAAACCAGGACACTTATAGGGATGAAAGTAGATGAAATTAATAAAAATATCAGAACAATGGGCATAAACCAAGGCTTTCCTGGGAAAACCAAGACGTATGATTATCTTACATGGATAGTTAGCACTCTTTTTTTTAAGTACAAAATTTTTGTTAGTGAAATAATAAAGTATTTTGTCATTATGCAAAGTATTTCAACTTTTAGCACATCACTTACAGTAATATTTACCTTTGTTCTTTTATTTTTATTTTTAAAGATACTTAGATTACATAAATGATATATAAAAATGTAGGGGATTCCCATATACCCCGCTCCTTACCCCTCCAAGACGTTCCCACTTTAACAATATCCTTCATTAGTGTGGCACATTTATTACAATTGATGAACACGTATTGGAGCATTGCCACGAAGTGTGGATTATAATTTATATTATAGTATAAACTCTCCCACACAATTTTGTAAGTTATGACAAGATATAGGATGGCCTGTATCTAGCATTGCAACATCATTCAGACAATTCTAATGTCCCAAAAATGTCCCCATCTTACACCTATTTTTCCCCTCTCATTCCTCTCAGAACCTTCGGTGGCCACTACCTCCACATCAATGACAAAAGTTCTTCCATTGCTAGAATAACTATAACTCTGTAGCAGAATAACAGTAAGTCAACTCTAGTCCATTGTTCATTCCCCAATCCTGGGGATTATTGGATGGTGATGCCCACTCCACCTCTAATTGAGAGGGGCCTTTGATCCCATGCAACAGATGGATGGGACTATCTTGCTTGTGGTTGCAGACACTCTCTGTTCCTTGGGATGGTCATTATCCCTCATTGTTTCCTTGTTAGTTGTCATGGGTGAGTCCAATGAGCTGGAGAGTAGGTGTTGCAACTCCATTGAGATTCAGCACACAACTGCCACATGGAAGTTCAAAGATTTAAGTCTCTTGGACATAAACATATCAACTTTAGTACTAGCTATAGGCTCAGATATAAGGGGCAGAAGAGCCATGTGTAGGGAAACCACAACTGAGTCCAACTCTGTCACACTGGGGAACATAAATTCCAAAGTAGGGAGCACTGGCAGGGCACCAAGCTCCTGAGCTGTCAGCCCTACCTATAGTGTCTGGATGTCTCTGGAGCCCTCAGGAGCCCTGCTATTTTAGGCAATATTTACTGTGGCAGTCAATGAGATCCTGATAAGACGTGCATAGGCATAACCTCTAGAATGACCTCCTGATTCACTTTGAAATCTCTTAACCATATAAACTCATTTGTCTTTACACTTTTCCCCTTTTTGTTAAGGTCTTTTTCCAGTTGCATTGCTGGTTGGTGCTTGGTAGTAATCCCCCAGTGTCAGGGAGGCTCTTCCCCAGGAGTCATGTCCCACACAAAGTGGAGAAGGTAATGCATCTCTATGATGAGTTGGCTTAGAGAGAGGCCACATCTGATCAACAAAGAGGTTCTCAGAAAGTAACTCTTAGGCAATCTATAATACTAAGCTAAGTTTCAATTTCAAAAGAAAAGTAGTAAAAATTTCACTATTTGCAGATGACATGATCCTATAGATAGAAAGCCCTTAGAAATCTCCAACAAAGCATCTAGCTCTTATGAATGAGTTCAGTAAAGTAGCAAGTTATAAGATCAATGTGCAAAAATCAATAGCGTTACTGTACACCAATAATAAGCAATCTGAGGAGGAAATCAAGAAAAAAATCTCATTTACAATAGCAACTAAAAAATCAAATACCTAGGAATAAATTTAACTAAATATGTATAGGATTTGTGTGCAGAAAATTACACAACATTATTAAAGGAAATCAAAAAAGTCCTAAAAAAAATGGAAGAATATTCTCTGTTCATGGATAAGAAGACAAAACATCATTAGGATGTCTATCTTACCCAAACTGATTTACATATTTAATGCAATCCCAATAAAAATTACCACATCATTTTTTACTGAATTGGAAAAGCTAACTATGAAATTTACTTGGAAGGGCAAAAGGCCCCTAATAGCCAAAGACATATTGAAAAAGATAAACGAAATTGGAGGAATCACTTACCTGACTTTAAAACATACTAAAATGCTACAGTGGTCAAAACTGCTTGGTATTGGAACAAGGATAGACATACTGACCAATGGAACCGAGTTGAAAGTTTTGATATAGATCCTTGCATATTCAGTCAACTGATATTCGATAACACCACCAAGCACACTCAACTGGGAGAGAATGGCCTCTTCAACAAATGGTTCTTGGAGAACTGGATATCCATATCCAAAAGATTGAGAGAGGAATATCATCTCATGCTTAATACAAAAATTAACTCAAGATGGATCAAATATCAAAATATAAAAGCAAAGACTATAAAGATCTTGGAAGATAATGTAGGGAAGCATCTACAAGATATTGTATTAGGAAATGGTTTCATGAACTTTACACCCAAAGCATGAGCAATGAAAGAAAAAATACATGAATGGGACTTCCTCAAAATTTAAATTTCTGCACCTCAAAGGAATTTGTCAAGAAAGTGAAAAGGCTGCCTACACAATGGGAGAAAATATTTGGCAACTATATATCTCATAGGGGCCTAATATCCAACGTGTATAAAGAAATCTTACACTTCAAAAATAAAAAGACAAGCAACCCATTTTAAAAATGAGCAAGTGATTTGAATAGACACTTCTCCAAAAATAAATACAAATGGCTAAAAAGCACATGAAAAGATGCTCAACATCACTAGCTATTAGGGAAATGCAAATCAAAACTACAATGAGATATCATCTTACATCCATTATACTGGCGGCTATTAAAAAACAGAGGACTACAAGTGTTGGAGAAGATGTGGAGGAATGGGAATGCTTATCCACTGCTGGTGGGAATATAGAATGGTGCAACCATTGTGGAAGAAACTCTGGCAGTTCCTCAGGAAACTAACTTTAGAAATGCCATATGTTCTGGCAATTCCACTACTGAGTATATACCAAAAAATATTGAATTGAGGGACAAGAATAGATATATGCACACCAATGTTCATAGCAACATTATTCACTATTGTCAAAAATTGGAAATAATCCAAATGTCCATCAACAGAAGAATGGATAAGCAAATTGCAGTATATACATACAATGGAATATTACTCAGGTGTAAGAAGGAATGCAGTGTTAATCTATGGGATAACCTGGATTAAACATGAAGACTTTATGTTGAGTGAAGTAAGCCAGGCACTGAAGGGCAAATATTACATGACCTCACTGATATGACTTAAGCAAATTGAGTAGACTCACATAGCTAGAGCCTGGAAGAGAGGTTTACAGGAGACCAAAAAGGAGTAGAGGGTTGTGAACCAATGCCCATATGGGCAAAATCTATGACAAGGTTGAAGGGTGTAGTTGTGCAGTGGATGGGCAGGATAGTGATGCAGTGATGGTATTGGGTTGGGTGGTGCTGGCCTGTGAGGGGTGTAGGGTGTGGGGGTGTTGCACTGTCCATGGAACTGAGGGAAAGGTCGGGGGAGGGAACAGATGAACTCTGGGGATTTGCGGGTGTGTGGTTGAAACTACAACATTGGGATTGTTTTTGGCAAATACAGCAGGATAGAGTTACTGGTTTAGGGTCTTGGATGTGGGGGACATGCAGGACAGGGTGCATCTAGGGCAGCCTTCCAGGTAGTATGTGAGTGTTCATCCTGTCATAGTGCATTGTATCAGTGGGTAGAGATCCACGCAATGAACGGAGGAGTGTTGGATTCCCATAATGGGGAGTTAGCACTCTTAATCAGATTTAGACCAAGTGAGTATACATATATACTTTACTAAAATGCCAATGGTATACCTTAAATTCCTATATTGTCATCACAATTCTGGAAACCAAAACTACCAGTAGAAGTAATCTGGGCAGCCAACAATGTTCAAATTAAACAGACTTAATTGTAAATGTTAAATATAAGGGAATTATTCCAAGACTGAAAAAAAGAGGGTTGACATATCTTGACTGATACAATATACCAATGGAAGCATTCATTACCTCGAACAAACTATGTAAGTCATTCAATTCAGTTATACATGAACTCATTCAGAATTTACTAAGTGCCTGAGCCCATGCATGGTCAACTCCATGCATGATAAAATGAAAGGAGGTTCCACAGCTCTTGGAAGCTACATCATGAAGTAACCATTTCTTCTCTCCTCTTCTCTTTCTTCCTTCTCCTCTTCTTCTTCCTTCCTCCATCTTCTTTTCTTATAGACAAATTCAGTTTTGGCTTATCGTTTTATGCTATCAAGCATTAACCTGGTCACAGCAGCTTTTCACCTGCTTCCACAAAATAAATACAGGTTTATCAAATATGATTGATATGTTTTTTTTTACTTTGGTGTTATATCCTAGGAGGCAGGTGGCCAACTTTATTTTCCTCTTATCCTCCAAAATAGCAGAAGCTCTTTGGTAGACATTGATGTACATCTTTCTTCTCATGAACCCATCTACATAAGATGTAGTTTTGTTGAATCTTATTCCCTGTTAACAGCAACCCTTGATTTTACCCATACATATTTGGTAATTCATATTATCTAACACACACACATGCCTGTGCACACACACACTCCTGAGTATTCTATATGCATAACGTTTTTGATTAATTTATTCTATATACAAAATAGTCTTTAAATACAGACCTATATAACATACTGACTTGAACCAACAACTGAAAGCACCACTAATTTATTTAGTATCATTTAGCAAATATATATAATGAGTGCTAATCCATGTGGTAGCATATAATCCATTGATTAAACATCAAACTCTTTTATAGAACTCAGGCTCCAGACCAATACACAGAGAAGAATTTAATGGGAAGTATTTCCTGATGCTTTAACTTTAAAATTCCCTCCCTTCAACCCCAGCATGTCAAGTGGTTAATGATCATAAAGAAACTCTTGAGTGCACTAGAAAAATTGGTATTTAAAGCAAAATTACATTCAATCTTCTGGTAGACCATTTTTTTTTCATGGAAATTATCTTCCCCTAATTCATATTATGAGAAACTTTCATATACCTTATTTCTGAAAGTGTCTCCCCTTCCTTTAATTCATATCAACAAGTATTTCTAAAGGCTTAGAATAATTTTCCTTCATTTCTCACCTGAGTATGTATAAAAAACTTGGCCCAGTTAGGGTTAGGTTCCAGTCACTCTATGACCAATAGGTGGGATCAAATTGTACTAGCATGGTTATTCCTGGGGAAACCATGTAGACTGTGAATGGGGTGGGGGGAAGAACATATCCTGGGAATTGGTGTATTCTGGGCATAAAACAATAGGTTCCTAATACAACATAACATACCAAAGATGTTTAACGCATAGATCTTGTCTTTAAGAAACTTCAAATTTCATTTTCACATTTAATACATGCTGAAATTGAAAAATCAAGATAGAGAAGAAGCAAGAAAGAATATGTATTCTTGGATTAGGAGACCTTTAACCAAGTCCAGGCACTTATACTGCTCAACTAGGTGACTTCCTTCTCAGGGCTTCAGTTCCTCATCTATGAAAACAAAGATATTGGAATAAATGATTTTGAAGTCTGTAATCCTTCTCACCAGTGGAAATTTCACCACCAATTGCTGAAGCCAGAAATATAAGAGCCATTCTGAATTCTTCTTTTCCCCTCATCTTCCAAATCTAATAACCCTCCCCAATAAAACCACTCCTCCAAGTCCCCCCTCCAGCACAGTATATGAAATTCCCACTCTTTTACGTTGTTCAGACTGCAGAATCATCCTTGACTCCTTTCTTTCTCTCACAACTCACATGCAATCCTTCAATAAATCCTATCAACTTTACGTTCAAAATTTATAGAGAATTCAGTAACCTCTCAATACCTTCATCACTACTCCAATAGCCCTAACCACCATCATCTCTAACATCAATTACTGAAATAGTTTCCTAAATGGCCCCCCTGATTCCTCGCTATACCCCCTACAGTCTATTATAAACCCAGCAGCCAGAATGATCTTGAGAAAGCCTACGCCAGATGATGTGATAATTTCTGCTCAAAATGTTCCAAGGGTTTTCTTCCCATCTTACATATCTTAAAAACCAAGGTTCTTACAATGGCCTCGCATAAGCTGCACCACTGTAGAACCTCTCTAATCTTATTTCTTAGCAATTGCCTCCTCCACCCATTTCCCTCTAGACACACTGGCTTCTCCATCATTCCCCAAACTCCCAAGTGCATATCTGACTCCTGATGTATTATTTACCTAGGATACTTTCTTCAGATAAGCACATAGATTGCTGCCTTATATTCTTCAAGTACCTATTCAAATATGACCTTATTAAAGAGGTTTTCTTCAACCACTCTTTAAAAAACAGGAACCCCAAACCCACACCAATAATCCCTTTATGCCTTACTCTGCTTTATTATCATCCATAGCTCTTATTGCCAGTGGGCACATTATATTTTAGTCGTATATTTATTGTATGTATCTTCCCACTAGATTAGAGATTCCACAAGGGCAGGGATTTGTTCACAGCTAATCTCCAGAAACTACAAAGGTGCCTGATACAGAATAGTCACTCAACTATCTGTTGGATAAATGATTGAACAAGTTCACTCCATCAGCAAGTTCTGTCAATTCTACCTCACCAACTACTTTTGATACCTCAGTTTAAGCTTCTATTGTCCTCTTTGTTCAGTAGCCACCTATCTGGTCTTCCTAGCTTCACTCTTGCCCTCCCCCCTACATTTTTCACCAACTGGTCTTTTAACAATGTATATCAGAGCATATATTCTTCTGTTAAAACCTGCCAATGTCTTTCCATCACTTTTAGGATCAAATTCAAACTAAGT
>JAQZBX010059243.1:0-17576 GCA_029593785.1 Cabassous unicinctus | reverse complement strand
CCCCATGGGATCTAAGTTCTCTCTCAATTAGAAACAGAGTAGGCATCACCATCCCCAAATCCTCAAGTTTGGGGAATGAACAATGGCCTAAAGTAGCCTTATTATTATTCTATTATAGACTTATTATTATTCTAGCAATGAAAGAATTCTTATCATTGATGTAAAAAACAGTGGCCAACAGAGGTTCTGAGGGATGGGAGCGGGAAGAATGGTTGTAATATGGGGGCATTTTAGGAATATTGGATTTGTGTTCCATGACATTGCAGTGACGGATACAGGGCATTGTGTATTTGGTCATAATTTACAAAATTGTTCAGGACAATGTGTAAACTATAGTGTAAAATGTAGTCCACGGTTAGTAGCGATGCTTCAATGAGGGTTCATCAATTATAACAAGTGTACCACACTAATGAAGGATGTTGCTAATGTGGGAAAATGTGGGAGCAGAGGGGCAGGGGCACATGCGAACCCCTTATATTTTTTATGTATCATTTATGTAATCTAAAGCTTCTTTAAAATTAAAAAAATTATATATCAAAAAAGAATTAACACAATTCCTCTCAAACCCTTTCAAATAATTTAATAATTAATGGATAGGGAACACTTCTATGTGGCCAGCAAGACCCTGAGATAAAAGCCAAATATAGACTTCACAGAAATGAAAATTAGAGACAATTTCTTTTATGAATAGAGATGTAAATTCTGTAAAAAAAATTACTAGTGAACCAACTACAACAGCATATTAAAAAGGTTATATACCATGAGAAAGTGGGATTCATCTTGGGAATGCAAGGGTAGCTCAAGATACAAAATTCAATCAATGTAACACATCACATAAAATAAAATAAAGGAAGGAAACCACAATTATTGCAATAGATGAAGAAAAGGCATTTGACAAAAATCAACAAATTTCATGATTAAAGCCTTCAGAAAACTAGAGAAAGAAGGAACTTCCCAACATGATGTAGAATAGTGATTTTGGAAATCAGGTAACATAACAGTGACAAACCAGAGACAAATTACAAAATTCTTTGAAAACCATTCTGAAATATTGCATAGTCTGTGATTAAGAATTATGTTGTCACCTTAGGAGAAACCCAATAAATAAGGGTTAAGTACTTATTTTAAATAATAATAGAGTAGTTTATACCTCCACAAAATGATTCTCTTTTTTGCCCTACATCTGTTTACCATGATTTGACTGTTAGATTCTTGCAGTTATAATATTGGCTTGTCTGCAATAAAGAGATTGGCCTTCATTTGTCAGATACTTCCTGAGGAGTGTTAGGAGTGTCACTTCAGGAGTGACAAATGAGTGTTAGTCATTTGTCATAACCACTGTGAGAAGGGTTCATTTGCAGTATGATGTGATCCCAAAGTTAGCCATTAGAGAGCTTGGATGATAAAACAGTCAGACAAACCAAAAATATCACTGATGTGTCAATGAAAATCTGCCTTTTTATTTTAGATGCAACTTTTTATTCATCTTATTATCAAGCTAACAGTTGTAAATAATTCAAGTATATTCCTTTTCATTAGAAAAAAATATACCTTACATGGTTAGAAACCAACAATATAAATTTTCTTTTTTCTTCTAGAAAACCTTCTTGTTGTAAGTGCTTTCATACTCTCCACATTTTAGTTCATATGCTGGGTAGAAGTCCAGGAGATATATCTTGATCAAGTATTTACAGTTAGGTGTTGAATGGATACATTTTCTTTCAGGCAAGTTGGAGCATTTCCAACAGATCTATATAAATCTTATTTTATAAAAACAAACATGATCTATTTAAAGAAAGTTTGTGATATGGAGTTGGACAGAGCCCACTCATATGGACACTTTGAATTTAGCAAGGAATTATTAGAGCAATTTAGAGAAGTATGGCTGTGGAAAAGGAACTGCACTACAAATGAAGAGCCTAACCATAGTCCAGGAATAGGAGTATGCTTTGAGAGAAATGCATTCTCTCTTGCCAACCAAAGATTCTGCAACAATAGGGGTACATTTTTCTTCCTGACACTTTGATTGTAGGCTTATGAGAAACCCTGAAGCAGAGGACCCAGCTGCGTGCTGACTAGATAGCAGACCCTCAGAAACTGTGAGAAAATAAATATATGTGGTTTTAAGATTCTTCCTTTCATGATAAATTGTTATATCAATATAGAAGTCATATATAAACAAAGGTTTCTCACAGATCATCTACCAATGTTCCATAATTGTGAAGAGAATTGCAAAATTGGATTAAACATTTGAACATACAATAAAAATCATGATAATGTATTTTTTCACTTTTATATTAATTTAAAAATATAAATTGATTTAGTTTCAACTTAAGCAAACACTCCTATAGCAAAGAAAAAGAAATTGTTATAAACTAATGTTCTAAGTTAGTAGCACTAAGACCCAACACAATCAAAATATGAGAAATGAAGATTATAAGGAACTTCGTTCATTAATTTAGGTGCAAAATATCCAAACAAAATAGTAACTAAACAAATATACAATGATAAATTTAATTTTAACTCAAAGATGGAATAACACCAGAAAAACTATTTAGTTGACCAGATAAGAAAATTAAGGAAAATAAAACAAAACTTTACCAATTGTAGAACATTTATTTTGCAAAATGCATAAGTGGTTAAATAATATCTCTATCAAACTATGATTATTAAAAAAAATTTCTTTCTAGATAAATGTCATTTAATTTTAAAGAGCATAAACTTACTAGACATAAGACTTATATGTTATATGTGACATCATTTGGATTATTATTTTTAAAATTAAAACTTAAATAAGTGTGTTTTGACGTAAGTAGAAAATTTGAATTTGGAATTGGTATTAGACAAAAAGCATTTTTGTTTTGCAAAATTTGTTAAATTGTTATAGGAATTTTGTATATTTAAGAAAATGTCCATAATATTTAGTGATGCAAAATGCCACTATATATTGTAAAATGGCTTTTTATATATTATTCATTATATTAAATGTTTGAGCATACTAGCAAAAAATTAATTTAAAAAAGCACTATAAACTTTTATAGTATGTAAACTGTAGAGCATTACACTTGATGGGAAATGTTATCAGCATAGTCTTCAAAGTGAGGTAAATGATATGAATGCCTACTATCACTGCTTAATTTCAATATTATACAGGATGGTTTACCATAATGAAGCAGATGAAGAAAAATAAATGAAAATTAAAAGAAATGAAAAGAAGAGCCAAAACTATTATTACTAGTAAATGGTAAGATTATCTACATAGAATTTAGTGTGTTTGCATTATTATTTTTTTTAATATCTGGAAATATCCAAACCCAGGAAACTACTTAGTGAATAGACAGAGCTCCTTAAAGACTTTGCTTAAGAATCACTGCCTTAATGAACTTGTCTTAACCATCCAATATCATCCTACAACCTGTCCCCACTGCAGGATTCATGATAATCTTTAGCTTGATATTGGAATCCCCGGGCCCAGGGTCCCCCTCCATGAATGAAACATAGCCCACCGCATGTAGCCACCTGCGTGACCTAGACACAAGTTAAAGATTAACAACCTTCCCTAGAAAGAAAAGAACATACATATGGTATCATAAACTGTATTCTTCTCAAGGCAGTATACTTCCTTCCTACGATAACATCACCAGACCCCATTTGTGTGCTTCATGTGCTAGTAGGAGAAACTCTGTTATGAATTATCTTTGTTCTGAGACCCTTTATATTGACCCTTATTTTCCCACCTCTTTGCAGAATGCTACCTTCAGTTCTTGGGCTGTGGTCTCTAGAGATTCTCTCTCCTGTTCCTAATTCCCAATAAAGCTTATGCATGACTCAGAGATGAGTGCATTCTTTGGTCTCATGCAGCCCCCACCTGTGACTCTCAGGAGTTGGATGGAACACTGAGCTGTATTTTTTGCTTTCCATTTCCATAGCATTTTCTCTATCTAACGAGTGTGAAAATGAAATAATAAATGACTTTACTAACCACCTTGATTTGCTTGAGCTCTCATTTTAGTCAGGGATCTATGAAGAAGGAAAGGAAGCCAACTAAACTAAGCTGACTTACCAATGATCCTTTGCAGTAGCAATAAAGACCCCTGCCCCTGTGAAGACAAAAGGAAACTGTAGCAATTGAGTTAAGGATGGCAGAAAGCAGAAAGTCTACTGACAGTCCCACCAAATGTCCCACCAAATGTCCCTTATCTTACACAAACATCCTGCTCCTGCAGTTTACTGATTAACCAACTGCTGCCCAAGGACACTTCACACTGATTAGCCCATAGATCCCCTCGCAGCATTCCCCTGCTGAACTGTCCTATAAGCTGCTTCTACAGCTTAACCCTTTGAGCAACAGAAACCCCAATTTGGTGTTGCCCGGCATGCATGCGCTATTGCTCAATAAAACACCCTTCAGGCTTTACAGAAGGCATCTCAGATATTTCTTTCATTACACAAGCAAATATTTATTTATTTATTATGTTTATTTATTGCATGAATCTACCCAGTTCAGGGAATTGGGATCTTTGCTACTTTCTTTGATTAATGTTCCTCCAGCATCTAAAAGAGCAGTATCAACCCTCTCCATACTTCCTTGTGCACGCTGCTTGCTGAGACAAAATATGTGGAATGAGTTGATTGAAGGTGTATCATGGGAACACAGACTCAGACACAGCAGAGAGTTTCAGCAAATGACTGCTTTATTACTTAAATAACATAAAGGGTCCAAAAGAGCAGGACGAAAGATCTTATTGTGGCTGGTCTCCTAGGGAGGCCAACTGCTCATCAGGTTCTGTGGATGGCAGCTCTAAATGCCCCACTTGGTGCCAGAGAGGAGAGACTCTATGTGTATAAACCCTAGAAGGATGGGGACGTGCCACTGTGAGTTCTGCCCAGATAAACAGCTGAGGCTTCTTGTTCCTGGTTTCTGGATTTAAGATGTCTTCAGGCCTTTTCATTAGACCTAATATCTCCCTCAGGCTTAGAGAGGAAAAATATTTAACTATCTGAACATAATAGAAAAGAAGGTTGTGGTAGGCAAGGGCTGGGATTTCAAAACTGATCACGTTTCTAGTGTGTACTATAGAGAAAAAGGAAAGACATATGTATTAGTAATAAAAACATGTTCATTGTAGAGCATTTTCCCCATTATTAAATCTTTCCTTCCTCCCTTCCTTAATTTTCTTTCTGTTGTTCCTTGAACTCATTCCAAAAACTCTCCAGAAAACATATTATTATGTTTTAGGCTTAATTAGACTCAGAGGACAATAATGGGAAACTGTTCAAGATTGACCGTGTATATCATAGCAGGTTTGACTCATGACTCACAATTGAAAGTTGTTTATTTTCCTGCTTCTCACTTACTTGTTTAGCACACTTGCAATCTAATCATCATTCACACTCACTCTGCTGGATGCTCACCTCAAGACTCATATATTTTTTCCTCTGAATTTTTCCTTCTTGGAACTTTCTTTATCACATGCATCCCTAAATTGTGGTTATTCTAGCTACTGGGGACAAAACCATTTCCTACAACAGTTGTGTCACTCAATTGTTTTTTTTGCCATCCTCCTTGGAGCATCTGAATTTTACTTGCTGGCTGCCATGTCCTATGACCACTATGTTGTCATCTGTAAGCACCTGCACTACACAACCATCAGGAACAGCAAAATCTGCACACAGTTTGTCGTCAGTTGTTGGTTCTCTGGGTTCTTTACCATCTTTCCATCATTTGCCTTGGGTCTAAACCTTGACTTCTGTGCCTCTAACATTGTTGATCACTTCTTCTGTGACCTTACTCCCGTCCTGCAAATCTTCTGCTCAGATACACAGCTCATTGAGATGATAGGCTTTATCTCAGTTTCAATGACACTTGTGGTCACATTGGTAATGGTGATAATATTATATACCTACATTGCAGTGACAATTCTAAAAATCCCTTCAACTCATCAGAGGATAAAGAAAATTTCCCCATGTTCTTCCCATATGATTGTGATCTCCTTTTCTTATGGTAGATGCATCTTCATATATGTTAAATCATCTGTTAAACAGAGAATTTATTTTTCCAAAGCAATTGCAATGCTTAATATCTCAGTTGCCCCACTTTTGAACCCTTTCATCTACACTCTGAGGTATCAACAATTGAAGAATGGCTTCATGAATGTGATGTAAAAGGTTGTCTCTTTATTTAAAAAATTGAATGTATTGCTCTGTTATGTAAAGGAAGTGACCAAAGCAAATTGAATATTGTCATATTATCCTTTAAAATATTCTAATAACTTTTTAACTGTTCTTGCATTTATTTGATTTTATCTTAATTTTTTCAGGCTTTACATTTAAAGTATTTTTATTGTAGTAACATATATACCACCAAAATTTTTCCCTTTTAACCACATTCACATATATAATTCATTGCTATCAGTTAAATTTACAATGTTGTGCTGCCACCACACCATTAAACTTTAGTTTAGATACAAGTTTTCATTACTAAAATGTTAATTTTCATTATATTTTCATTGGGTAATTTTTCTGATTTCATTTTCTTTTCTTTTGTATATCTGAATGAAGTGAAGTTAAATTTTTCAAATGTGTAATTTTGTCTATTAAGTATTCCAGTTTGTCAAGACTGTAAAATATTGTTTCATTACAATTAATCTAACTCAGTTTATAAACACCATTTTATTTCTCCTTAGGTTTCCATTTCCCTTTAAATTTTCCTTCACCTTACTTTTGCATCCTCATAGCATTTCCTAAACATTTTTTTATGTTTATCTGCTTTTATTTCCCTTTATCTTCTCTTTTACTTTTCTTGACCCTGTCATTTTCAAAACCTTAACCAGCAGAAAAAAAAAATTGTACCTTGCTCTGTATATCAGCTTTAACACCCATTCATAATGAATGTGTGTTTAAATAGTAAGTGATATCTATACTGAATAAGGAACAGAGATCAGTGATGAGAATCCTAACAAGAAAAAGAAATGAAGGTTGTAGCCGTATGGCAGTTTGATGTAATTATGAATTCCAAAAATATATATTGGATTATGCTTGTAAACTGGTCTGCTAATCTGGGCATGGTTAAGTTATGACTAGGGCGTTAACTGGACCACATCAGTAGGGAGTTGAGCCCCACCCCTTGGTGGGTGGGGGAATCAAATATAAAAGACATGGCAAAGCACAGATTTAGAACAGTTTTGATGTTGGAGTCTTGAGGTGGAGCCCCGGGAAGAGAGCTTGGTTGTGAGGAAGGAGAGAAGGCCCCGGGATAGAGACCAGCCATTCGCCTGAGAGTTTACAGCTGGCCTTGTGGAGAGAAGCAAAGCCTAGCAAGCCTCATAGTCTATAGCTGACCTTGTGGAGGAAACAGAGGAGCTAAGCCTGGAGAGAAACACAGCCCCTGGAAGAGAGGAACCCAAGAAGCCTGAACCCTGGCAAACGTCTGCAACTGTCTTGTTCCAACATATGGCAATAGACTTTGGTGAGGAAAGAAACTTTTGCTTTATGGCCTGGTAACTGTGGACTTCTTTCCCAAATAAATACCCTTTATAAAAACCAACCGATTATTGGTATTTTGCATCAGCACCCCTTTGGCTGACTAATACAGAGGTGTATTCTGTTTTACTTTGGCATTTTTACATTGATTTTTTTTTTTATTAGGAAAGTTGTGAATTTACAAAACAATCATGCATAAAATACTGGATTCCCATATTATACACTATTATTTATACCTTGCACTGGTATGGAACATTTGTTAGAATTGATAAAGAACATTTTAGTAATTTTTCTATTTACTATAGTCCTTGGATTAACTTAGGTTTCACTGTTTGTGTAGTGCCTTTCCAAGGACATTTTTAATTTTTTAAAATTCTGTTACCATATGTTGCACTACCATCACCACCACCCATAACCAAAGTAATTCCTTTGTTCCACATAGGCAACCTGTACATTTTAAGCCTTACCTTCCCATTCCCTATCCCCACTCCCTCCCCTGGTAACCTATATTTTAGATTCTAACTCTGTAAATTTGCTTACCCTAATTTCTTAATATCAGTGAGGTCACAATATTTGTCCTTTTATGTCTGATTTATTACATTAAACATGATGATTCCAAGGTTCATCCATTGTGTCATATCTATCAAAACTTCTTTCCTTCTTTTGACTGAATAATATTCAATATACTACATTATGTTTATTCATTCATTGGTTGGTGAATACTTGGGTTTCTTCCGTCTTTCGGCAATTGTGACTAATGCAACTATGAACAGTGATGTGCAAATATCTGTCTGAATCACTGTTTTCAATTCTTTTGGGTATATACCAACCAGTGAATTGACTGGGTCATATGGTAATTCTATTTCTGAGGAACTGCAAAACACTTCCATAACAGTTGCACTAATTTATATTGCCACCAACAATGAATAAGTGTTCCTATTTCTCTTCATCCTCTCCAACAGTTTTAATTATCCATTTTTTAATAGTAGTCATTCTAAAGTTTGTGAAATGTTATATTATTGTGGTTATGGTTTGCACTTCCCTGATGGCTAATGATATTGATAGTCTTTTCATGTGTTTTCTTGCCATTTGTATACTTCTTTGGAGAGATGTATATTTAAATCTTCTGTCCATTTTTAAAAGTTTGTCTTTTTGTTGTTAAGGCGAAGGATTTCTTAACATACTCTGGATAGTAAACCTTTATTGGATATGTGGTTTCCTAATGTTTTCTCCTATTGTGTAGGCCAGCATTTTACTTTCATGACAGTGTCTTTTTAGGGACAAAGTTCTCATTTTTGATGAAGTCAATTTATGTGTTTTTTTTTTCTCTTGTTGCTTGTGCTTTGGGGATAAATTCTAAGAAATCACTGCCTAACACGAGGACCTGAAGATGCTTCCTTATATTTTCTTCTAGGAGTTTGATAATACTACTCTTATATTAATGTTTTTGATATTGTATTTTGATCTGATATTTAAGTTGTTACTTTATAAGTTGAGGGGTGGGGTTTCTGTTTCTTTCTTTTGCAGATGGAGATGCAATTTTTCTAGCACCATTTGTTGAAGAGACTATTCTTTCCCAATTGAGTGATCTTTGCTCCCTTTTAAAAAATCATTTGGTCATAAATTTGAGAGTTGATTTCTGAGCTTTCAAGTTCATTCCATTGGTCTATATGTCTGCCCTTCTGCCTGTATCATGCTATTATGATTACTTTGGCTTTGTAATAAATTTTAATATCAGGAAGTGTGAGTCTTACAACTTCATTATTTTTATTCAAGATGGCTTTGGCTACTCTTTTATGCAAATTTGATGATTGGAATTTCCAATTCTGCAAGATCTGGATAGGTAAAGATTTTCACAGTAGCTAACAATATTAAAATTCCCTCCCCGGGGAAGTCCTGCTTCTTCATCAAATAATATGGCAAAAAGCTCTGAATTCAGCGTTGCCTAATAAGAGAAAACAGGCCTCTTTCTAAGCCAAACTCTGAAAATAAACTTAATACTTCCCATGCAACATGGGATATGACTCCCAAGGATGAGCCTCTCTGACACCAAGGGATTATTAGCATGTGTTAATCAGCAATGCATTTGGAGAAAGAACTTGATCAAGGGGGAAATATTAAATGAAATAGAATTCTTATGGCTAAAAGATTTCAATGTATTGAGAGTCATTCTGGAGGTTACACTTATGCAGATCTCAGCCAGACTTCACAAACTTCCACAGTAAACAAATCCTCAAACAAAAGTGCACCTGAGGTCCCTATGGATGTACAGACACCATAGGCAAGACACATGGCCTCATGAAATTAACACACTCTCTGTGGGTCTTATCTGGGAATATATATACAAATCTATTTCCCCAATATAGCATAGATGTACCCATTTATAAATTCCCCAATCAGGATTCTCTACTGCTTTTAACTGAGCTTCTAATTTTCAATTTACCTGTTAAATATAGCTCTTAGTGAGTAAAAGGCTTTGAATTGTTTATATGCTGGTTGAGCTGAGAAACCTAGCAGATACACTGTCAACTCTTATGCTCAAGTTCTTCCAGCGCCATGGATAACCAACTAAACAATGAGGGTGGACCAGCCCCACCCCAAAAATAAGGAATATCTTCAACTGCAAGCAAAACAATTTCATTCCTCTGGCCCCATAATATTTACCTATGTTCTCAGCCTGAAACAGTCAGAGCAGACATCGTCTCAAACCCATCAAGATTGAGGAATGAACAAAAATGGTGGTAGGAACTATTGATCAAAGCAATTGGATTGATTTTGCAGTTGTTAAATTGAATTACTTGAAACATTGATACAAATAATAAAATTTTTAAATTCAAAAAATCAGTTGTTATTTCTACATACGAGAAATAAACGTGGCACCAAATTTAAAAATGAATGCAATTTACAATTGCTCAATAACATGAAATTCTTAGATGTAAAACTAATAAAGTGTATGGAGCTTGCATTCTGAACTACAAAATACTAATGAAGGAAATGAAAGAGTTCATTAAACACAGAGTCATATTACATTTATGGATTGGAAGAATCTACATAGTAAAGATGTCAATTCCCTGACTGATACTCAAATATATCACAAATTTGATCAAATTTGAAGCAAGATTTTTTTGTAAATGTAGACAAGATTATTTTCAATTTGGAAAGAGAAGGAACTAAAATAGCTAAATCCGTTTTTAAAAAGATTAAAGTGTGAGAAATCAGACATACATACACAAAAAGAAATTCTTCAGAAACAGATGACAGAATGGAGTGGATAGATTTTGCTCAAGTTCCACAGAACAAGATGACTGGACTCACAAATTGTCACACCATGAGTGTAAGGTTTAGATTTTTGACAGATCTTGATTTCTTAACTTTGACACGTACTTGGTCCATTTCATCAATAATTCTTTTTATAGCCTTTGCCATTTTGGTATGAGCCTATGAACTTGCTATCATTTGCTTCTGATTTAGCTAAAATATACTATCTAACTGGCTTTGGGGATTGGACTTACTTTTCTTTGGATGCCACCAAATTTCCTTTAGAAATTCTTTTATACTAGGTCAATTGGATTTAGCACTGAGACATGTTAGATGGCAAAAATCAAATAGTCACTCTAGTTGTACATAGAAAGGAGTTCCTGTCTTCAATGAAAGAACATTTGGGAATTTATTTGTGGGATTTGGCTTTTGTAAATGAACTTCACAAGAATAGGTCTTGGAAAGAACTGGGGAACATGTTGTATATTTGGGGGCTGTATTTTTTTTACACAACTTACAGAAAAGTCCTATAATATAGGATCAACCTATATTTCCTTTCATTTATCACTACTTGATATTCTCTATACTAAAGATTTCATTGTCTGATGTTTGACATCTTTTAATAAATGTCACAAAATATCCCAATACCATTTGAAAACCCATTTTGGTTTTTTTGACAAGGACAGATAAATGGATTAATATGTTACAATGGTATTGGATTCATCAAAAAAATCCCATTGTTCTGGATTTATTAATTTGGTAAAATAATTTCTCTTTCAAATTTTCTTTGACATCACCCATTTTTGCCCTTCAAGAGTTGTTTTTACAAAATAAATTATTTAAATAATTTTCTTTTTAAGGGGAAAACCTGGAAATTGAGTTGACAATCATTTTGTTATGGTAATGAGAGTGATGGTATAGTAAGAGAAAAAGAAAGGAAGAAAGAGAGACGGTGAGAAAGAAAGGAAAGAAGGAAGAAGGAAGGCAGGCAGGAAAGCAGGAACTAAGGCAAGAATGCAGGAGGGAGGGAGGGAGGGAGGAAGGAAGGAAGGAAGGAAGGAAGGAAGGAAGGAAGGAAGGGAGGGAGGGAGGAAATAAATGAAGCAATGGAGAAATTCCAAAATTTATAAGAACTATCAAGACTTGGTAGAGAGAAGGTCATTTTCCTAGGCTCTTTGCCTTAGATCTCTGTGATATTATCACCACAGAATCATGTCTTAAGATTATATTCTATAATACAAGATTTTAAAAGTATCTTTTGCAGTTTTATGAAGACACTGTTGAAAGCATGCCACTTATGATTT
The DNA here is from genome assembly GCA_029593785.1 of Cabassous unicinctus. Taxonomy (NCBI): domain Eukaryota; kingdom Metazoa; phylum Chordata; class Mammalia; order Cingulata; family Chlamyphoridae; genus Cabassous; species Cabassous unicinctus. The sequence goes on along the minus strand of JAQZBX010059243.1, from coordinate 5,532 downwards.
CATAGTTTTAAAATCACTCGCGCAAAGATTTGATTATAAATTTCCTTTAGACTATTGAAAAACATAATGAATGGTGTTGGTCATGCTCAATTTCAATTTTTTTTCATTTAAAATATGAATTATCTGTTTCATAAAGATAGGGATATCAAATGAGTGAGTTTATGAAAGTACATAGTCAATAGCAAATCACAGTAAAGATTTTTAAAATGAATTAAATACCAGAAAATACTTTTGAAGAACTATGATGAATTCATTAAACTTATGCAGTTTCTGCAATTTAATTTTTAATTCTTTTGTGGCAATTTTATATTTTCTTTAAAATAAACTTCAATTTTTGTAATTTCATATAAATTGTAATTTAATGTGACATTAAAAGGATTATTTATTTTATACTATTTTACAGTACTGCAATTTTTTCATGTCTACTATATTTCATATAATCTTAAATAGTCTGCCACATATACCTATTTTGCATAATAAAACTTACAAGGGAATGGAATAAATTCAGTTCAATGTTGTTTATTACATACATATGACTTTTTTATTGGACAACTGCCCACATCATATTAAATTAAGCATTGATTAGAAACAAAATATTCTAAATGTGTTGCACAAATGTACATATATTTTTTCAAATCATTGATCACGGCAATGAGATTAACACCTTTGTATTCTGGTATATAATTGTGATATACTCCATTAAGTGTTTTCTCATATGTAAATTTTTTGTCTTAAAATGAATTACCTTGGTGTATTATTAACACTTATAATGAAAATGAATCATTTTGTCTATAAACTCTTTAGTTATGTTCTACACCTGATAAATTTTTTGGTCTGATACATCTAAAGTCTTTTCAAGCCTAAGTTCTAACAGCATTAAACAATACAAATTTTATAACAAATTGCAAGCCCTTAAAATTATCAAAAATCTTGTAAATTGAAATAGCATAAAATATGGTTTGTCAAATCAGAGGTACAGGAATCATACTAAAAATCAAGCTTTACTAAGAATTTTCAGGACGGCTTCTTCCACTTTCCAGTCTTTTCTTGACACATTGAGACATATATTAGCCCAGATGTAGCAGATGTACATGGGCACATCACCTTAATAAAATGAAGCCATTTTGTTTATGAAATACCTTCATTTTATTCTCTAAAAATTACATAGTTTACATGACAATTGAGGAAGAATTTTTCCATAAAATCATAGATTCCAGATTTGTTTACTGGAAGCAATTCTAGACAGAAATGCTATAGAAAATTTTAATTCTGTTAAAAGTATTTCAGAGATAAGAACTCTATCACAGTACCATTAGCTTGCCTTCCTGACAGTCTATCATTATTATATTTATTCTTCCAAGAATATCCACCAGTGATGGAAAAGAATGGTTTGCAAGCCTGCTGCTAAACCCTGTCCTCCCACATTGTCTCTATGCATCCAATATCTTGATTCTACCCTTCAGATGTTTCTATTCTTTGCCGTGTCTCTATACCTTGGCATTTTTTACTTTCTTAATCTGTAATAAATTTTCTAAGTTCACTTGTCTGATTCTGCTTTATTACACAAGCAATAGCTTACATAACTTCTCCTCTAGGAATTTCTTCTAGGCCACCAGAATCCCACATAGCTAGCAAGTTTTTCCTTCCAAAATATTCACAACTAATTATTATTGTCTTGTAACATCTTTTTTTCAGTACAGAAATTGTGTAATCATTTGAATTCCATACAAAATGAGCTCATTCATATCAAGGAACATAATTTCATTCTGTATATCTAGCAATTTTAAGAAATCAAGGTGTCATCCTGGATGACTAAATTCTTTAATCTTGATAAGATACACTCTTAGAAATGTATCATTTTCATCAAGATTTATGTTGACTCTTCTGTGACTTAAAATTTATGGTTTCTTTGTTTCTATAATCTTTCAACATAAACACTCATTTCTTCCTATAACAAGCCAAATGCCATAGAATTTTTTTTAATTTTACTTATTAATTCATAAGAAGAAAAAAAACCAAAACAAAACAAAATTTTTAGAGTTTACTGAGGATTTTAGGAAGGGAGTTGGAGAGTATGTTATAACACAACAAAAGACATAATTTCAGGCCAGCATTATAAATACACATTTGCCAGTTAACACCAGAAATTTCCACTGAAACCTTCCCCTTATTTAATTCTCTATTCATCATTAAGGTCTTCATAACTACTCCCTCAAATCATAAAGACTTCCTTTTTTTGCATAAAACGATATCATTATCAATCTCATCACACTGAACAAAAATGCTCTTCACATCATCTGATCTCGTTCACTTTATAATTTGAGTGTATATAAGTACATATGTGCTTGTGTATGTGTGTCTTAAATCAAGATTGTGTGTGTGTTGGGGGGGTGTTTTAAATCAGGTGGTGAAGAACGTACATATAGTGCATTGAATTTCTATGTATCCTAAATATTTTATTTTATAATAAGCCCTCTCCCTCACCTTTGTGTCATAAGTAGCTCTATTAAAGAGACTGAATTATTTCTTTTTATAATACCCCATACTCTCAATTTCACTTATTCTTTTCTCTCTAATAAAAATCTATTGCATCATATCATAAGACACATACCTTGTGATGCCAAGAGTAATTGAAGGGGAACTCCACAGGTTCTGAAAAGTGGACATCAGAATTGGGGAAGTTAGGGTGAGCTCATAGCTACTGTTTTTGCTCACTTTAATTATGACCTTTAGAAAACCTTGATTTAGACGTTCTTTTAGCCTTAAAACTGTAAGCTAATAAATTCCCATTGCTTAAGCCAAACCATTTTGTGGTATTTGTTGAGCAGTCTAGGAAACTAAAACACTGGCTATTTTCTGAAAAGTTAGCAGACCCCTTATATGTGATGAGTTTTAAGTCACATCAATCTTTATATATAATATCTCTCTCTCTATATTACATATAAGTTGTCATTTCTTAGGTAAGTTTGCACCCCTTCTGTTTGGCTATTGTGACCTTTTCTTTAATTTTAGATTGCTTCCATGCTTTTTTGTACAATGATATCTTCCAGGCCCATCTTGATCACTTCCTTCTCTATACCTGAAATTAGTCATTTTTTTTTCAGCAGTTCTGGCTTCATTTTTTATCACATTTAGAAACTGTAATTTATGCATTAGGAGATTTCATTACTACTCAATTGTAATTGGTTATTTATTTATTTATTTTAAAGAGACTTTAGATTACTTAAATGTTACATAAAAAATATAGGGTATTCCTATATGCCCCAATCCCTGCCCCCGGCCCCCAAACTTTCCAACATTACCAACATCCTTCATTAGTGTGGCACGTTTGTTGCAATTGATGAACACATATACTTAGATGAAGACAGAGCTACAAAATAATGAATTACTAAAAATAAATAATGAGCTGATTGAAACATGAGTACAGAATTTTTACAAAAATTTCTTTGTTGTTATTGATTTGCTTTTACATTTTGCTGCATATCTTGATGCTTGAAATGAATTTAGTTATTTGTTTGTATTCTTCTAATAAAAATGATCATTTCACAATATCCATACCAATATTTATTTCTAAAATTAAGTGTACTCATTGCCTTATTAAGATATTTTAAAGATTTTTCTGCATTTAGATTATATTCTTCTAGGAGTTAATGGTCAAAAATCTTTGTTTTATAGACTGATTTGACTCTGACCAAAATGATAAAGGAAAATTGATAAGGCATACATTATTGGTTTCAAAATTGAGTAAGAAGACACCATTACAGATTCCAGTTATCAAAATAAAGTAAGGACACACTATGAACAGCTTTATACGCAAAACTACAAAAGATTTGATGAAAGATACAAAATCCTTAAAAGACACACACTGACAATGGTCATGCAAGAGGATACATGCAAACTGAATAGCCTTATTTCTGTTAAAGTAATTGATTTTCAGTTTGAAAACCTCCCCACAAAACAGGCTAGACTAGATGACATCACTGGGGAATCCTACCATAATTTTTGTTAAAATTAATACCAATTGACAGAGGAGCAAAATAGTGGCAGAGTAAGGAGATCCAAGAGGCGGCTCATCCTGCAGGCAGTTAGTAATCACCCAGAACTATCTGAAGCACCTGTTTAGGGACCCCAGGAGACCAGAAGAGTATCCTGCAACATCCTTGAAAATATGGAAGGAGGAGACAGCCCAACTACAGAGAAGAATCGTGAGCAAAGCACTCCACACCACTGAGGCTAGTGCCTGTGGCACAAGCCACCTTGGGAGCTATTCCATGGCTGGATTTGGAAACCCCATTTCCCAAAAACAGGGGAGGAAGAGAGAGTTGGCAAGGACTTTAGCTACTGATTAATAAATTCAGCTGGCTAAAATATAATCCTAAGATTTAAGCTAAAGTTTAAACCTCCCCAATTAGGAAAGAGGCCGTTAGCTGCCATTTTAATTCCACACCCAGCGTGAGGGAAAGGGGGCTGATTGAAAATCACAGTGCTGGTAGAGACCAGCTTCTTTCCACCCAGATCATATTGCAAATCTAGCCTAAACCCCAACTCCACCTCTGGCAGGGAGGAAGCTGGGGGGACCTGCACCAACCTCTCTGGGTAACTGCAGGCTCTTTCAGTTGGCACAAACTGAATAGTCAGACACCTGAGACTCCATCCCTGCACCCCAATAAGATACTAGAGAACTTGTGTTTCTGTGACCTCTCTGAGTTACTTTTAGCCCACAGGAACTGGTTTGTTGAGCGCCTTAGATTCCATCTCCACATCTGCCCTCCCCATAAAATAGGAGATGGCTTCTGTTTCCTCAGCCTCTTAGGACAGCTGTAGGTCTTTTGGCCTGCACAAATTGAATGATGGGTACCTGTGGCTCAACACTGACCCCCAATAAAACAAGAGAGGGACTGTGTTTCCTAACCTCTCAAGGTAGTGGAGGTGATTTTGGCCCACACAGACTGAATAGTTAGACACCTGTAGCTCCATCCCCACCCCCAAGTAGGAGAGGAAGGGAAATGTGTTTCCTCAGCCTTTCTTGGCAATGCAGGCACTTTGGGCATGCCAGGCCTGGACTGGTGGGTACCTGTGGATCTACCACCACCCCCCAATATGAAAGGAGGGTTCTGGTGACTCCACTGCCTCTCAGCCTACAGGGACTAAATTTTTGGGAGACTGCAGAATCACCCCCACCCCCTAAAAGAATAGGATGGGACTGGTGTTTCCTCATCCTCTCTGGACAATGGAAGGTAACCTCGGCCTACAGGCACTGAACTGTTGGGTGCCTGTGGATCCACCCCCACCACACAATAGGATAGGAGAGGAATGGTGTTTCCTTAGCCTCTCTGGGAAATGGAAGTCACTTTTGACAAACATGGACTGAACTGTTTGGCTTCAGTGTTTCCATTCCCACCCCCTAAAGGGCAGAAGGTACAGTACTACCTAGCCTCTCTGGGCAACTGCAGGTATATTCAGCTCACATGGATTAGATTGTTGGACACTCCAGAGGGTCCATCCCCACATCCAGTAGGGAGGGAGGAGGGC
>JAQZBX010059242.1:0-17565 GCA_029593785.1 Cabassous unicinctus | reverse complement strand
TTTTTTTTTTCCAAAATGAGTAGAATAATTGATACTAGTCCAGGCTTTGTGAGGTAGAGAGGTAAGGTATAAAAGCTAAAGAAATATTTAATTTTCTTTTTAAATCTTCAGTCCTGGACTAAAATTCTTTAGAAACTGCATTTGATAAGCTTATGATATAAACATAGTTTGAAATGTTCTCACAAAATTTCAAATTGCATAGTTAGGTGCGTATAGCAGAAGTAATAGCAGATAGGTTAGATCAGGGGTTTTTAAACTTTTTTGTTCCACGGATCCTTTTACCAGTGAGGTGAAAATCATGGACCCCTTCTCAGAATCTAGGAGCAGATCGTTTAATGACACTTAACTAGTGCTGGATCTAACAACTACCATAATTTCAAAGTATGGATGAGCGTAAGCGATTTTTTGAGATATGCAACAACTGTAATGTGATATGAAATGAATACTAGTGCAATTTATTGCATACATTCATAAGAGAAGGGAGTGCTAGCTTTCAGTTAGAGGTCAGAGAAAATAAAGATAATAAGTTGATATATTTTCAATTCAAGCTCACAGACACCCTGAAATCTTTCCACGGACCCCTTGGGGGTCCACGGACCCCTGGTTAAGAACCCCTGCATTAGATGTAAGATGCTGTATTATCACATCAAAGGAATTTAAGTATCCTCTTTGTATTAATCTATCCATTAATTTTCATCTACATTCCAGCCACTTCATAATCTACTGATTACTGAGTGAGCTATTATCTATGTAGCCTGTTATTTGGGGCCCTTAAAAAGAAAATTGTCTTGAACAGCAGTACCTGGTAGAGTTTGGAAGTTAGAATAAAATAATACCCAAATATATTGGCTCAGTCTCAAGATATCTATGACCCCTGAATATTTTGTAATTTAGGAAGAAATGGGGATGAGTGGTACTTGCATAATGTAAAGGAGGGATACATAATTGAATTAAGCTTTGGGGGTAGAGGAGCGTAAGAAAACAAAGCTCAAAGATCAAAAAACCTCAGTTCCTGTTCTTGGCAATGGCATTAATGATGAAAATATTTTTTTCTTTTACATATTATATTATACCACCCTTCTTAAAACGAACATACTGTTGTAAAAATTGTAATTTACACAAAGAACCTGACTCTTTTAATGTTATAGGAAAGCTTTAACAGATTTAGCTTCAGGAGGTTTAGACATCTCATCCTAATACTTCCTATATGGGACCTTATGATGGAACATGAAAACAGCTGACAATTTAAGAGAAAGAAAGCCCTTAAGAGTGGACACAGTTATTGGTGTCCTACACCTAACTCTTTAGTTGGGAATAGCCTCCTGGGATTATTTCCAAGGAAAACCTCACCTGGTAAGGTCAGAATCTCAGGATTTTGTAAGCAAGGGGCCTGCTTAATTACAATGGGTACTGGAGGTGAGTAAACAGATCCCATCACTCTGTAGACCATTTCAAGGTTCACACAAGTGTTCAGGCATAAAGAAATGAGCAGAGGCCTTTTTGAAGAGTTCAGACAAGTTATAGTACTATCTGAATGTGAGCCAGGACAAACTGCTAGGACCTGAATTAAAAGGAAATGGTTTATAGGCTGTGGGGTCTCCTACCTATCCATCTTTTTCACTGGGGAGAAAAAAAATCTCTTTTGCAGAGGTGATGAAAACCTGTATTAAAAGATGATAGAGCAGGGGAAAAAAAGAGGGCTAAGCCAATTGGTTGAGTGTTTTGAAAAAGAAGAGAAACAGCCAGCACAGTTTTTAAAAATATTTAAATGAGGAGTGAGGTGGGAGAGGAATAATCACATTATATTTTATGATTAATAGATCCTGGCCAAATTATATCGACAGCAAATAATATTTAGAAAATTCAAGAATTGTGTTATATTTAAGTAAACCTCTGTTTTTATTACAGCTACATATATGAATGAGTTCCTGAATGCTTTAAAATGGTATGAGATATGAGGTTTGTAAAATTCAAACAGCCAATTAAGTAGGCCCATAGTAAAAGATTCTAGATAAGTCTAGGAAAAAGTCCAGACTAGGCATAATTTATAGATTTGATAGTTACTCTTCTCTGGTATGAATATTAACCTGTATATGACCTTTGCAACTCTTTCTTATGCACACAATCTCATGGACACATGCAGATAAGTGTATACATCAATATAGTTCAAAAATGTGTATTATCATTACTTAATACCTATATACAGTATTAGGTTAGTGGTCTTTGGGGAAGTGCCCATATAGGACATATCTTATTCTTTTGTGTTACATAAAAAGATGAGGACTTGCTATAAGGTTTTATGATTGTGGAAGAAATGGAATTGTGCCACCTAGATCTCCTTACAAGAAATCTCCTGATTAGCCATCCATTCTTGTCAGGGGCAAACTGCCTAACTTTGAAAGTTGTAGCTCCATTGGCAAGTAAATCTAGGCTACCAACCGACTTTAGATGTATATTAAAATTATGTATAGGTGGCTAAAGGGCTAAATAAAGCATAGATGGAATTAAATAACTGAAAATTATCATTAAGTTTCCATCTGTTTCAAAAAGATTTCTGTTTTAGTCATTTCTTACATTTTCAATAGAATTATATAACTGGAAGATATCCTAGAGATTATGTTGTTCAACCTTACCATTTGGTATAAAAGTAGAACTTGAAATTTTATGATCTTGGAGTTATACATGGAAAGCAGCATATTGACATGTAAAAGTAGACAAGATACTTTAACTGGGCCATAAGTAGATAGCCCAAAGATAGGCATTGTGTTGCATGGTATTGGTGGTAGAGATGAACCATCAAAAGTGTGAAAAATAAAAGGTTACTGAGATGGAGGCCACTATGGGGAGAAAGAGTGGTGCTGTATGTACACATTGAATTACTCCCAATGGTTCATGAATATCATCATGGGTTTCCAAATCTTTTCTTACCAATTATGGCTCTACTTCTATCTCCCAGTCCCTTACCATTTAATTTGCACAATTAATAAGCACAAAATAAGAATGTGACATAACAGAAAAGACACACTTCCTCATACATGCCAAAAGAAGGAGAATGAGATGTGTCAAGTATGAGATTGTCACCATCTTCAGGTTAATTAGCCAGCCATTACAAAACCAGTTATTAATACACATTTATTTCTTCTAATATGGGAAAAGGATAGGTAAAACTATATGATATATCCTGTCACATATCTTTCTTTAATTTACTTTGAACCTTCAAATTAAGTCAAATATACTCATTCTGATCATGTTTATTTAGTATCTACTATGTGCTAAGCAAGGTTCTATGTGCTGGTGGGGTGGTGATAAGCAACCACATAATGTCTCTGACCTTATGGAGCTTATATTTCTGGTAGAGGAGGTAGCAATAATTGAGTAAATAATAAAATAAGTAAGTAAATAAATGTAACCCATAAATATTTATTATAATGTCAAGCAAATTGTAAGAATAAAAATAAGGTAGGGTAAAAGGATAAGAATATGGTGAGCTACTCCAGGTCGGAATTGTAGAGCTTGGCCTCAGGAAAGTTAATTTTGAGGAAAAGGGTGAATGAAGTAAGAGAGTAATTCATGGAAAGTATTGTTGAAGCGCATTAAACAAGCTGAAATATGGTAGGAAATTAAGTTAGAGTGGTTGCTGGATTGTGTGAAAATAGAATCTGGTAAGGTTTTTGAACTTTATTCTAAGTATAACAAGGTGTTGGAGGGTTGAGAAGAGAGGTGTGATGTAATCAGATTCATCTTTAAAAAGGCTTGCCAACAACTGTGTGTGTAAAACTATAGGGGAACAAAAGCAAAAACTATTGCATAGTACAGATGAATGATGATAATGGCCTGGTTTAAGGAGATGGTAGCAGAGATTATGAGAATTTGTAAATTTTAATATGATTTGATTATGGGCTTACAGTTTTGCCAATGTTTTGGATGTGAGATATGAGAGGGAAAGAAAGTCAACAATGACTCTCAGGTTTTTGTTCTGAGCAACTAAATGGATGATGGTGCCATTTACTGAGATGAAGGCTGCTATGGGAAGAAAGAGTGGTGCTGTAAGTACACATTGACCTACTACTGCCAATGTTCATGAATATCATGATGGAGTTTCCAAATCTTCCTTACCCAATTATGGCTCTACTTCTGGCTTTCAATCCCTTACTATTTAGTTGGGGTTAAAAAAATAAGTACAAAATAAGAATGTGACATACCAAAGTGCCAATTAAGGAAGAATGAGATATGGAAATTATGAGATTGTAGGATGGCAAAGAGGAATGCTCATGACAGTTAATTCTTTTTTTTTTTTTTCTGGATTGGTTAAAACAAAGCAAAATAAATGCTCTGCCTTTCTTCTTTTCCATAGGAAGTATTAATGAATACAAGGATTCTTTTTAAGTCCATAACGTCTCCCTTTTTATAAGCATTTAGTTCTAAAATAAAGTAGGGAGGAAAGAATGTGAACAACCTTTTCGTTTGTATTCTTTAAAGTACAGTGCCTCATGCACAGACTTCCAAAGATCTTCTTTTCTTTCTGCATTTCTTTGTTGCCTTTCATGGAGAAATGCTTAACTGTGGCTTCTTGGGGATGTTTGTGAAAAGAAAAGTTGGTTACAGGTATTTGAAAGACTGTGCTTGCATTTAAGTTTCCTCTAAATTTTAGTCACAGTGCTTAAATTCAGTTTGTTTCTAGAAAATCTATATGGGGTCACAGCTGTGGCCTCAGCTCACTGCTCTAGAGTCCCTTGAGAGTTAGAAGCTGCTCTGGGGCCTCCTAGCCAAGTGAGTAATATTCTATCACCTACCATGCCTACCTTCACCAAGCAGCAACAAATGCCTAAATAATTATTTGTCAAATGTGCAATTGCTTTGGGAACTTTTTGACAAAAGCGGAATACGTAGGTGCAGAGCCCTCACCAAAATAACCAATCCCATCATTATTATCAATGTCATCATCTTTATGATCTTGTGATGGGAGGCAAGAAAATTTTGCAATAAGGTCATACATTCTTGAACTACATCTAATCTATTTTCCACATACCTCATAGAATCTTGTGCCTTGAGATCTTTTAATATGCATGTTCTGAGACTAGTGGCAATAATAAACCTAAACTTAATTGATGTGCTGCAGTAATATGTATCTCCCTGTAACTCTTATAAAGTGTCAACCAATCTATAGAGAAAAATTCCCATCCTTAATTATTATGAATATAGCTACCTATGTGATTTATCTCTGAAGCCATTTCAATGGGCATTGAATTTTCAATATAGGTCAATTAATGTCATACTAATTGCTGTTATTATTTTGCCCCAATTGACCTATTTCATATTTGCTAGGCTCCAAAGAGAAGGAGAAAAAGATAACAGAATAAACCTTCCTTTTAAACTGCTGCTATACACCATCTTTCTGGTATTGCATTCAGAGTAAGGATTGTACATAAAAGGTTTTCAGGAAGTTACAGAACTCCTTTACATGGCCTGTTGGATCTGTGTACAATTTCCAGTATTGCCCAGAATAAATACCGGGAGACTGGTGTGGTTTATACAAGAGTTTATAGAGAAAAAAAATCCACCCACTAGCTCCCATGCTGAGGATTACAACCAGGTCCCTTCTGCCAATTTCTGTGTTTAGGTAAAGCATGAGAAAACCTGCCATTTTTTTAAAGTCACAAAAGGGTTTCTATAGTAAGGAGCGGTGAGAAACTGACAGCTTTTTATGCATAAAAGGCAGCTGTTCCTTCTCAGGTAATATTATTAATAAACCCTAAGGTAATGTTTGCTCTGAAATATGTCTAATTGAAATAATTTACTCTGACCCTTGGAGAATTATGAAACTGTTTTCACCATGTTCGCACACAGCAAAATAATTATGAGATGCCATATGGAAAAGCCATCATGTGGTAGATGTCTTTCTAAATCTTTATTTTTTGAAATGTTTCCCACAGATAAATCATATAGCTAATTTACAAAGTAGAGGTGAATAGTCCCTTTTCCATGTGGAGATCTGATGTGAAATGTTTGCAGTTCCAGAATATTAACAGGGGTGTTGACATCAGTAATTACTACAGTTATGAGGCATTTTCCACAAAGTATTATGAGAGCGATACTTGGTTATACAGTGAGAAAAAGGATGGGGTTTTACCCATAGCATAAGAACTATCTAGGCATCATCAGTATCAGAAAACAGTATGGGCACATTAGTTACTGAGGTACTTTTTGCCTTCAGCATAAAATCTATCTGGAGAGTTGCAGCAGTTTCCACTGAGATAGCACAGTTGGCAAGATGAGGCTGAGCGTGGTATGTAAGGACTTTCGGGAAAATTTGTCAGCTTTCACAGGGAAAAGTCCAAGTGTTTATGGGAACTATGAAGTGGTGTTGGGTGGCTCTCCAAGGGATCTGTGGGGTCATTTAGGACTGGAATTTGAAAGCTTTTTGATTGAAGCTCTTCTGAACTTATCAAAATGGTTAAAAGTCTGGCTATGAGTCTCATGAGAACAGACTTTCTTGTGAAATTTCTGGTATGGTACTTTCCTGCTGGGGTGAGAAAATCTTAGTAGGACAGACTTTCTCATCATATTTTAATGCCTTAAATTCATGTCCTTGCTAAACCCTGAAAATGGAGAATCACAAGAAACTGAGCTTTACTTTTCAACCTCTGGGAAGTTAAGGTTCAGATTTCTCTAGAGTTTCAATTGTTTAAGTAAACTTGCCCAATTCCCTGACCATTCTCACCACCACACCAAGCAAAAAAAAGGAAAGATAAAATATAAAAGATACATATTAAAGGTGTAATTCTCTTTTAAGCTCACAGATTCTCCAAACTTCTTTTAAGCAAAATTCAACAAAATGAGGAATAAATTACAGTTTATTAACCCTGTTATAGTTAAAATACTTCATCCACTTTTCCTATCTCTCCCTGAGGGTTATCAGAAGCCTCTTTGACCCTTAGTACTTAATACTTATTTAAGAACTCTTCATTTTTCATTGCCCATTGCTCGATTTCAGACAATTTGTCACAGTTGCAACAATGAACATTTTCTTCTTAAAACGGCTCTTTTGAGGCAGACTTTGGGATGTGGATTGTAAGTACAGCCAGCCAGTGTCATCCTCACAGTTAGCTAATAGTTGGCACATTGAAATCCTACTTCCAGTCCCCTCGGGTCCTTGCAGGAGCCTCCCATTTGTTTATAACCTCATCTTACTTCAGATCCTCAGCATTCAATTATCAAAGCTCTCAAAGAAAACAGATTTACATGAAAGATCAAGTACGAATGTGTGATCCACAAATATTAACGAGATTTTATTAGAACACAGGATGAAAAAAAATAGTGAAATGCAAAACTGGAAGCCTGACAAAACGAAGAAACTGCTGCTATTTTCTAATATACTTCAGGTCAGATCCTTGTACTTCCCATTTTTAAACAACTGCCAAGCATTTGTTTTTATATCTACTAGACATCTGTGCTATTGTTGAACACTATTTCTAACAATTGGCTGTCCTAAAATAAAGGTAACATTTTTCTGTGATTTATAGTATATCAGTATTAGAGTTCAGCCTCTGAACATATGAACTAGATTTTTATCACATGCTCATGTCTTATACCCAATTGATATAATAGAGCAAAGGTAAAATGTCTTGGTTTGTTGAGCACTGCCTTCTTTAAGCAATTGCATTTTTTTTTTTTTTTTATGTTGTGGTAGTTGCAGCTTGATTAAGCTACTTTGACAAGATCAGTGACCAAACTTTGTCTTCAATAGTTTCCCATAGCACCTACTCTTACAGGGAGCTTTTCTCAGTTCAGGTTATTTCCAGAAATGTTCTCAAACCAAAAATTGGCCCTTGCAGTAAAACAGCAAATTCCTACTTTTATCTCTTTTCTCACACATCGATGAAGACAATGTTTATATTTCTTCTGTGGACTGGGCCAAGAACAACTAAATTAATGAGACTGTCTCTTTTTCATGAGTGTATTATATTCTTTCTCTGACCTTTCAAACATGAGAACCTTCAGTATAATAAGACATCTTAAAGAGGGGACTTCCCCACCCCAGTGCTTCTCTACTTTTTCTCATCACTCTTTCCCCCCTAAACAACCAGCCAGCAATGGGAATGATATACTCAGTACACACACACACACACACACACACACACACACACACATCCAATATTCCCATGCACATTAACTGGAAATTTTGCACACCCAGCAGAGCATAAAGGAAAAGTTTTGCGATTGGAATGGGTTCTCATCTTATCTCACACTTCATCAAACCTTTTTGAAGACACTGTCACAAAAAGAATAGCATTTCAAGAAAACATGAGTGAAAATAAATGAGTGAAAATTAGAAAAGATAATTTGACACCAAATTTTCTTTTCTGAAATTTATGATGGTGACATTTTTATATACTCTTAGGCACTCTTGCTTATCAACAGTTCCTGATTCCTGATTATGTTTTTACATGTGAAAAAATCAGTAACTTTCTGGGAAGAGAAAGGTGAGGATGTGGCTAAATTCATGAAGCCAAACCCTAGCTAAAGCTTCTTTCACATCCCTCAGCTAGGCAGTAAAATGCTTGTAAATTTTTATTTTAGATTACCAGAATCTCTTTCTGAAGTCAATACTTTCCTCTTATTTTAAAAAAATATTTATTTATTTTTCCCCACCCCCTTGTTGTTTTTCACTTGCTGTGTCTGTTTGTCTTCCCTGTTTCTTTAGGAAGCACCGGGAGCTGCACCTGGGACCTCTAATGTGGAAGGGAGTGCCCAAATGCCCAAGCCACCTCTGCTCCCTGCTTTGTTGTGTCTCCCATTATGGTTTTTCCTCCCCATGTCTTTTGTTGCATCATCTTGTTGCATCAGCTTGCCATGCCTGTCCTTCACATCAGCTCACTGTCTTCTTTAGGAGACACCAGAAATCACTGCTGCCTGCTTTGCTGTGTCTCTCATTATGTTTTTTCTTCTTGTGTCTCTTGTTGTGTCAGCTCGCCATGCCTTCCCGTCACGCCAGCCCGCCGTCTTCTTCAGGAGGCACCGGGATCTGAACCAGTGATTTCTCACATGGTAGGCAGGAGCCCAGTCGCCCGAGCCCCATCTGCTTCCCTCTTCCTACTTTTAATCTGATGAAATTTAGCTGAAACAAAAGCAGCAAATTTACTGATTATGTCCTGAAAGAGAATGTTTACTGAGCATACTTCCTTAAGACATTGCTAAGTTCAAGTGACCTTTGGCAACTAGACTTCTCATTCCTCTCAAAATAAACATCTCAGTATTGACATACAGTTCCCCTGTTATGAACCTCACTTGTTTTATCATCTTAGAATCAGGTAAAATCATTTTTATTAAACTCAGTCAGCCAAATTGTTTTATTCCATTGGAATATTGTTTAAATGAAAATATTCCCCCAAATTCCTTTTTTTCCTTGTGAGACAAGAGAAACAAAAAGGAGCTGGTGTCCAATCATCCCAAAGTTAATTGCAAGTGAAAAGGAGAATTTGGAACTAATGTGTGAATGAGGAGGCTAAGTCTTTCCACACATTTCTAGATTCCAGTGACAATTTATTGACCAATGAAAGCGACTTGGCTAACCTACAGGGATCTCAAAATAAACAAATCCGAAGGGGATTTTTAAAAAATCACCTGCTCTAGTTCCACCCATCTGCCCCATGGGACCTAGGTCCCCTCTCAATTAGAAACAGATTGGGCATCACCACCCCCAAATCCTCAAGATTGGGGAATGAACAATGGACTAAAATAGACTTATTATTCTATTATAGACACTGTAATTCTGGCAATGGAAGAATTTTTATCATTGATATAAAGGTAGCCACCAGAGGTTCTGAGGGCAGGGAGAGGGAAGAATAGGTGTAATATGGGGGCATTTTTGGGACATTGGAATTGTTCTGCATGACACTGACAGATACAGGCCATTGTATATTTTGTCATAACCAACAAAATTATGTGGGACAACATGTAAACTATAATGTAAACTATAGTCTACAGTTAGTAGCAATGCTTTAATATGTGTTCATCAATTGTAGCAAATGTACCACACTAATGAATGTTGCTGTTGATATGGGAAAGTGTGGGAGGGGGATAGGACATATGAGAATCCTTTATATTTTTTATGTAACATTTATGTAATCTAAAGCTTCTTTAAAAATAATTTAAAAAAATAAATAAATCACCTGCTTCTTTCTCTATCTTGTGTATCTCAATAAATGATGTCATTTTCCAGTTGCTCAGAATAAAAAAATAACCAAGCATCATCCTTATCTACCTTTTCCTCAGCACCTACAATTTATACATCAGCAAGTCTTCCATTCACTCCAGTTCTCTTGATCTCAGCACTCTTCTGAAACACTTTCACGATTCTCCTGAGCTACTGAAATAGCCTCATGATCAGTCAGTTTCATATGAGGAAAACAGAGTCTATGCCTGGTAGTTGAGCTAAAGGAGCATAAAATGTATTATAAAGATATTAGAAAAGCTGATAAACCAAAGGAGAATGGTCTTCTAATCCAGACATTAGCTTTACCATCAAAGTAGTACTATTCCTAGGCCTGGAGGGCAAAGGGAGAAGGTAAAAATACCAGAGCCCAGGAGACAGTGCCACTCAGCTGGAGGTGAAACCATAGCCTGAGGGATTGTTTAGAACCCTTCTTAGAATTAGAACCATGGGAAGATTAGGCCACCTGATCTACCGGCTACCTGATGTCATTAGAAGAGTAGAATGAGGGACTTGATTTCTCCCTTCCTGCAGTGCCAAACTCACATCAGAGCTTCCCATTTACCTGGCCTAGCCAGAAGGCAGTTGCCCAGAATAGCTTTGGAAATGTTATTTACAAAAGTCAATTCTTGTAGGGCAGAATAAATGCTGGAAGCAAATCTGTAAACAAAAGTGACAATAACTGACACAGTCCATGCCTTTTGCATGCATTCTCCCCAACCATACATAATATATTCCCATACAATGGCATTTTTCAGCTAATAAAACACAACTCAAAACACAAAAGGAGATGCTCTCACACGTACTCTCCAGTTCATTGGACTCACCCAGGACAACTAACAAGGAGATGATGGTGGACAACATCCATCCAAGGAACAGAGAGTGTCTGCAACTGCAAGCAAGATAGTTCCATCCATCTGCCCCGTGGGACCTAAGCCCCTTTCAATTAGAAGCAAAGTGGGCATCACCATCCCCAAATCCTCAAGATAGGGGAATGAACAATGGACTAAAGTAGATTTATTATTATTCTATTATAGACGTATTATTAAATTTCTAGCAATGGAAGAACTTGTATCAATTGATATAAGGACAGTGACCACCAGAAGTTCTGAGAGGAGGGAGAGTGAAGAATAGGTATATCATGGGGCATTTTCAAAACATTGGAACTGTCCTGATATGGCAGATACAGGCCATTATACTTTTTGTCATAACCTATAAAACTGTGTGGGGCAGAGTGTAAACTATAATGTAAACTATAGTCCACGATTAGTAGCAATGCTTCAACAAATGTTCATCAATTGTAACAAATGTACCACACTAATGAAAGATGTTGCTAGTGTGAGAAAGTGTGGGAAAGGGAGGGGTGGGGCATATGAGAATCCTTTATTAAAAAAAAAAGCAAAGCAAAGCAAAACAAAACAAAAAAATAATTGGAGATGGTGTCTTGACTCCCCACAAAAGGGGCACACAAAGTCTCACCATTCATTGTTCACTCTCATAGTCAAAGGTTTTCAGGTGATACAACGTCTTCTTCATCAGGTTTAGATGTGGTTCTTCAGAGTCTGCTGACCTACACATTAATATACAAATTTAAGCACCACCAACAATCTTCATATAAAATAGAGAAAGTTGGAAAAATAAAATATGAATAATTTGATACTATATACAGAACAAAAATAAGCAGAGCTGGTATAACCCCCATTTCTTTCTCTAATCATAAAATTGCTTCTTTCATCCACCCCTTCTTGCTCCTCTAGTCCTCAACCAGACCCTCAGTTAGTCAGCATTCTTTACTTTGTTGGTTACCCAAGAATTCCTTCCTGGAGGGTCTGAACTATTATTGGTTTTGACCTTATTGGGTAGCTGTTTTGGTATTAGACATGGAAGTATTAACAGAGAATCCTAGTGAATCTTATCATAGGGCAGCAAACCAAGTTCCTGTTGGTTATCAGGATTATATCTCCCCCACCCAAATTTCCTTTCTTTCCTGCTGATTCAATGGCAGGAGGAGCCCAAACTATCCACGTGGTAATCTCAATTTATAAGTTCAGTGGGACAATTGTGCCATTGATGAAAGTATTTCTCTTTTTGAACTAAGTCTTCTGAGTCTGCAGATCTCAAAGTTACAAGGACAAAATGAAAAAATGCTGCAAGTATAGTTGTTTGGTATAATAGTGAAAATGGTAATTCCCACTTCAACCCTTGGTCCCAAACTCATATAATATACTTGCTATAGGAGACGTAGCACCTTATACTGGTCCCTGTTTGAAAGAACCCAGAACTCAAGATGGGTCTCCTAGATGACTCCATAAGTGAGTCTTTAGTAAGCCATTTTTTTATTGTTAGGCCAGTTGCTTTTGAACAATGGGTATATGGCAAGACAAGTGAATTTCATGGGTGTGCGCCCATTGCACTTTTTGCTGTGAAATGAGCCTTTATCTGTTGTGGGACTCCATGATGGTTAACAAGACATTTTCATAAATTCATAGATTTTAGTGCTAGCAGAAACATAGCAAATCCACTCCCATAATAGATATATATTCCAATGAAACTTTATTGCAATCATTTCCAAAATGGTAGAGGTCCACTATAATAAAAAATTATCAGAAACTTGCCAATTTCATTGGGAATGAGGCTATGTCAGTTGTTAAGCATTGGCTACTAATGATGTAACATTGAAAACTACACTGTGGTAGGAGAGTGTAGGGAAACCTATGCTGTTGAGCTCTCACATGGCCTCTAGTTCTGCCACCAGGGTACCTTTGTACATGGGCCCATTGAATAAGCATTGGAGTGGCTAGGGAAGAATGCAGTCAATAACCACTGCATGAATTATTTTGCTATTCTGATTACTGTAAGCCTCGCAAACAATGGATGTATTTTATTGAGCATTTCAAATGGTAAAAACATTCTCATGCCCTGTGCCTCTTCCTGATACAGCCACATAACTTTCTTCAGCAGTTTTCCAATATTGTTCTTCCAATTCCTGGACAACTAGTCAAACTAGCAATTGTCAAATAATCAGACTGTGCCTCAGACCATTTCTTTTAATGTACAAGTATATAAGTAGATTTACTACTCCAAGTTTTGCTTATGAGAGAATATATCTCTTCCTCACATTCTTTTAGGGCCACCCCTGAGTTGGGCTGCATATCGTGTGATCCATCTGTAACCAGGTCTGAGCTTCTCTTCTTAAGTCAACTGGTCATAGGAAATGTCCACTAAGTCACAGGTGTGGCTTGAGAAAGGCAGGCATAGTGTGGGCTACCCGATCAGACAATGAAATTGGTTCTATTTGACTGTAAAATGGCTGCCTCCCTGTTCTGTGCATTGAATTATCCACTTATCTGTCCTTCTCAGTCATCACAGCATGTGGGGTTTTTGGGCATTCTGGGTTTGGAATTGCTTTAGCACTTCACATCAGTGACAGTTTCAGAGCCTGGGAATTGCCTTAGTAAAATATCCTCTCTGAAACCTTCAATAGGTTTGCATTCTATTGATTGCACAGAGTGGTATCTTGGGGAGTTGTATTCCTTGAATATTGACCCTGGCCTTGAAATTCAGTTCTTCTGAAGAACTCTTTTCAGTGGGGGTAACTGTTACCTTTGTTAGCCAAAGTGTACACAGCCAAGGGTTTCTGAGTGGGATGTGGGCAACCCAGCTTCCAGTATTTCCTCGCTTCTCCCTTAGTCCCAATGTTATCTCCAGAGTCTTTGCTATTGCTCACAAATTTAACTTGCAACAGAGAATTTGTATTACGTAATTCCATAAATCATGGGAGTAACTGATTCTAGTCATTTTAAATTGATGGCTTGAGGCAAAAAGAGTAACTCTTCCAAGGGCCAGAGACTCTTTCTTGTTTACTCCCAGACGGCCAACTTGGAGCAAAACTGTTGTGTTTCACACAGGGCTTTACTGACAGCTCTAAGTACCTGTATCTGTCAGGATCCTTAGTGCAAGCCATAGAAAAAAGTCCCTGCTACTTCAAGCAGAAAATGAAGTTATTAAAGGATGATTGGGGAGTTTACTAAGGGCCAGAGAACCAAGCTTGGAGGCTACCCCACTTAGAACAATATACAAAATCACATCATAGTCCTGTCCATGAAGACATCATGTTACTGTCACTCCTATGTCACCACTGATACCTTCGATGCTGGTTGCAGGACTCTGCTGGCAGAAGGGCTGCACATTAACACTTTTGGGGTGTTTTCCAGGATCTTTCAAAATATATATATCTTTCAAAATATATTTCTACCAAAAATGGGATATATTTTTTAAAGTAACAATATATTTTGAACATTTTCTTTTTACGCCCCCTAATATTTTTCCAGAATATAATTTCTAGTAGTGCATAGTAAGTTGTCACCTAGGCCTACTATAGATTATTTAACAAACCCCATACTATTTGTGCCGTTTTTAAAA
This sequence comes from Cabassous unicinctus, assembly GCA_029593785.1. Classification (NCBI taxonomy): domain Eukaryota; kingdom Metazoa; phylum Chordata; class Mammalia; order Cingulata; family Chlamyphoridae; genus Cabassous; species Cabassous unicinctus. The sequence goes on along the minus strand of JAQZBX010059242.1, from coordinate 2,930 downwards.
ATTTTTTTTATCCTAAAAAATTCTTTAATGTGCCTCCTTGAATTTATATTTTATACCCAGTTCAGGGTATTTTTTTAGGATAAAAGACCCACAGAGTTATAGTTGTTAATTTATAATATATGGCAATTTTTAAGTCTTCTGATAGATATTGCCTAATTATAATTCTGTGAGTTACTTCACAGAGGGATGGAATGCATGCGCATGGTCCTTTGGAGTAACGATTTGTTATGGAAAAGAGAATGGTTTAAAAATTTTTTTATTCTCTCTCATTTTACTCTGTAATCCAAAAGTTTTCACTTTAACTGAATTCAAATTCTAATTATGACCCTCCTAGTTTAACATTATTAATATTATTATTTTGTTTTTCTCACTCGTTTTACAATTTATAGTCAGTTTTCATTACCAAGTTATTTCTTTGTTGTTTTTCAAAATTGCCTGGCAAATATACACATCACATAGGAAATTTTGTGTTTTGAGAACATTGAGCTAGAGATTCAAAATGATATTGTTCAGATGAAGCAATTATAGCTGTAAAAACAAACATTTCACTCCAACTATTAGATCTCACATTACCCTTAAAATCCCAGTAGAAAGTATTGTGATCTCTCCTGAGTTGGAATATATTATTTTCACTGATATTATTAGAAACATCTAGGATAAATTTGTATGTTAAATTCACCTTTACAGAAATAACTTGAAGCAATTACATCATCAACGTATATAGGTATTACATATATGTCACCTTGACTTACAGTGACCTGAAGAGGAAATTTGTAGGTTTAGCAAATCCCTTCTAGCAACACCCACAGAACTGAAATATTATCACATTTCTTGGTGGTCTTCTGCCCATCCAAAGCTCCTGAGGACTGTAAAATATATTGGTTCCTCTTCTAAACTGCTATAAAATACACCCTGTGAGGTCCAGCAAAAAAAAAAAAAAAAGTTTTGAGGTAGGGCATTCCATATAGACCCAATATCCCATGTTTTGAAATATAGCAAGAAGTGGGAATGGATTTGCTTCTCAGGTGTGCTCTCTCTCTCTCTCTCGATAATTAGGGATGCAATAATTGGAGTTCATGAGGATTGTGGGAACATGGCAGAGTAGTATGCTCCTAGAATCAGTCCCTCCACCTGAATAATTATCAAATAGGCGGGAACTGTTTGAATCAAATATTTTGAAGCTCTGTAATCCAAGAGAAGACTCTACTATATCCAGAGAAGAGCTGGAAGAAGAGACTGGTAAATTATGGTAAATACCAATAAATTACTCTCTCCACATGGTGGCTACCATTGTCCATCCCCAGTGGCAAGAATCAGTGGGTCTGGCCCCTGGCATAGCTTACTGGTGCCAGAATGGGACATAGAAATCCACTTTGCCAAGATCTAAGATGGGCACAGACTTATTGCTGGCTGTGGCTTTGATTAGCTACTTTGGATAACTGGGAGCCCAGCTCTGAGGGTGGCCATTGCTCTAGCCAGCCCCAAACAACATTGACAGAGAAGAATAATGACAGTATACTTCCTCAGAGCCATGGATGACAATTGAAGGGCTGCATTTGCTCGGCAGGTCGAGAAAACACAGCTTTGGGGAGCCATGTAAAAAGCTCCTGTTACCCTTATCCTGGCCTCTCCCTCATCCCCTCTCCAGGGCAGTTTGGAGCCAGCTGATGCTTCCTGTGTGAGTTTCTGGCCTTGTTCCAGCTGGGCTAACTTGGGAAACTCCCTTCTGGTGTGTCCACCTCCGCAGAATTTGCACTCCAGGCAAAAACAACTTGAGACAAGGAAAACGGTGTAAGAAACAATTGAGTCAGACAGCCTAGGGCCAAAGCTTACCTGCTTTAAACCAGCAGTGCATTACCCAGGAATGGGAGAAGATCTGTCTTATGGGAAGTGGAGGGAACATTCAAACTCTTGCAAACAGGGGAACTTCTAAGGCTACTAGCAAGCACAAGCCCAGGACAAGACACAGGCCCAGAAAAGGCCTTGAATGGACCTTCATGATAGGAGGAATGACATGCAAGAAAATCTCTGTCATATCACCAGCTGGTTATAAAATCAAGAAACAGACATCTCTGGGAATAAATTTCAGAGTTAATATTTAAAAATATAAAAATGTATAGTGTGAAACAAAAAATTACAAGACAAATAAATAAACAGGAAATGATGGCCCATCAAAAGGAAGTGGATACAAATCCAAAAAAGCATCAATGAAGACTAGACTTTGGACATACTGGACAAAGGCTTTTAAAAATATCTTGAAAGTGCTCAAGGAAAGGAAGCAAATACAGAGAAAGAACTAAAGGATATCAGGGAAACACTGAATGAGCAATATGAGAATCTCAATAAAGATTAAAAAATTTTTTTTAAAGAACCAAACAGAACTACTGGAGTTGAAGATCACACTAAGTGAAAGAAACATTCCCAGGAAGGTTTCAACAGCAGATTGGAGCTGGTAGAAGAAAGAATCAGTGAATGCAAAGACAAGATAATTGAAATGAGTTGGCCTGAGGAGTAGAAAGATAAAAGAATTATAAAAGGCAAAAATAGATAAGGGACCTCTGGAACTCCAGTATGGGAGTCCCTGAAGGAGAAGAAAGAGAAAAAGGGGCAGAAGGAAAATTTAAGGAAATAATGACAGAGAACTTCCCAAACTTAGTAAGATATGTGAATGCACATCCAATAAGCCCAGAGAACACCACACAGGATAAACATGAAGAAAAATACAGCCTATCATATATTTATCAATCTGTTGAATGCAAAGGACAAGGAGAGAGTTCTGAAAGCTACAAGAGAAAAGCAGTGTGTTATGTACAAGGGAGTCCCAATTAGAATTGAGTGCCAATTTTTCATCAGAAATCATGGAGGCAAGAAGGCAGTGGGTTGGAATACTTAAAGTGCTGAAAGAGAACAACTGCTAACCAAGAATTTTA
>JAQZBX010059241.1:0-17567 GCA_029593785.1 Cabassous unicinctus | reverse complement strand
CTGCTTGTGCTTGCTGTGTCCATTTGCTGTGTGTTTTCTCCGTGTCTGCTTATCTCCCCTTTGCTGTGAGGTCCTGCTGCATCAGCCCACCGCGCCGCGCGGGCTGGCCTGCCCTCACAAGGAAGCCCTGGGAAGCGAACCCGGGGCCTCCCATATGGTAAACGGGAGCTCTATCCACTGAGCCACACCCGCTTCCCTGATTATTCCTTCTTGAAACACTTTTTTCACTTAGCTTTTGAGACTCCATACTCTCCTGATTTCCCTCTTGCCTCACTGGTGACTGCTTCTCAATGTCCTTTTTGTTCTTCCTCATGATCTTAAACTATAACCTTTTGATTGCCTGGGCTCAGTTTTCCCAATTTTGTCCAAAACCCTTGTTGTCATCCTCTACCTGCATCCAGTCTATCAGCAAATTCTATCACCTTTCTTTTTATAATATATTAACTGTCTGAACCTCCTCGTCTAACAAGCAATCAATTTGCTTTGCTAGATTATTCCTATAGTTTCTGAATTAATCTCCCTGCTTCTTTTGCCTTGCCCTCTCATGGTGTATTCTCAACACAGCAGCCAGAGTGATCTTATTAAAATTAAGTCAGATCACATCACTCCTCTGCTCAACTCTTTCTAGAGGTTTCCCACCTCATCCAGAGTAAAAGCTAAAGTCCTTGCTGGGCTGACAAAGCTTCCTACCCTCCCCATCTCTTTCTCGATGACTCTCCCCATTGCAAACACATTCCTGCCTCCGGACTTTTCTGTTACTGTTCTCTTTGAATTGAAAACGCTTTCCCCCTAGATATTCACATAATTTGCTCCTTCACTTTCTTTACGTCTCCATTCAGGTGTCCATTCATTGAGTCCTTCTCTGACAAATCTATTGAAAATTGCAATCCCCCCACATCCTGGCTCTCAGCAGTTCCTATCCTCTTTCTCTGCTTTATTTTTTTCCATAGCACCATCTGACATACTAACTGTATTACTTCTATGTAAATTTATGCACAAGATTTTAGCCTCCATGAGGCCAGTAACTTCTATTGTTTTTTTCATTACTGTGTCCCCACTGTCTAGAATGTCTCTGGTATATGGCAGATACTCAAAACATGTTTGTTGAATGGATGGATGGATGGGTGGGTGGGTGAATGGATAGATGGATACTTTGTATTAACCACCCTGGGCCTACTGAATTTGGGATCTGCTGGAAATTCACTGTATATATGATTTATTTTTGTTGAAGATTGAACCCCCACACGGCAGTACTACCTTATAATGCCCTTACCTGAGCTGTCAGCTGGTGCATTAGTTTACCAGGACTACTGTAACACCACACACTAGTTGGCTTAAACAATAGGAATTTATTTACTCACAGTTTTGGAGGATAGAAGGCCAAAATTAAGGTGTTGGCAAGGCCATGGTTTCTCTAAAGTCTGTAGCATTCTGGTGTTGGTAGTCCTCCATCACATGGTGATCTCACTCTCTGGCTTCTCCTACTTCTGGCTTCTAATTCTGTATCCAGATTCCTTTGCTTATAAGGACTTTAACCTTATAGTAAGGAAGCCCACCCCCGTTCAGTTTGGCCACACCTTAATTAATAATAGTATCTTCAAAGGTCCTATTTACAGATGGGTTCATATCATACAACTGGGGATTAGGACTTGAATATATCTTTTGTGGGGGGACTTGATTCAGTCCCCAACAGCTGGCCACCCACTGTAACACTTGTATGTCTTCTCATCTCTAAATTCAAGTGCATCTGGGTCTTCTAGTTTTAGTGAACCTCCCTTCCAAAGTTTATGCATCTTTGATTATTGCTCCCCTCTGAAGTTTATTATTGAATGTAGAAGGAATGTTGATTTATAATGATGATGATGAAATGCTGCTGCTTTATACTGTGCTTTTGTTTTTTTCCCCTAAATGATATTCTTAGAATAAGAAGGAGAAAAAAACCTTAGCAAGTTCTACTAGTTCAGCTTACCCTGTAAGATCAATTTCATCAGAGAAGAGAAAACTGGTGAGTGTTTAGATACTATAACCAACTCTAAAAATTATTTATATTAAAGTTTTAATGTGTAATTAGGGAATTTGTAACCTAAATCCCTCCTTATAACCTTTTGATAGCCAGTGTACAGAAATCCAGTGTTTGTGTTTTTCTTCCTACTAATCTCAAAAAAGCTTTTTCAAGTTCCTTATTTCGTGCACTTATAGTCTACCATGTGGATTAGACGACATGGATATAAATTTAGACAATTTTTAAATCTTCTAACATATATGGTTATATTTGATCTTACTCTACTTTTGAGGTAGTCAAGGCAGATTTATTGTTTGCATTTTCAGATTTGGAAATTGAGACGCAGAAGGTTAAGTGACTTGCTCAAGGACACAAAACTGTGCACAGTAACAGAATCAAGTCCAGAGTTCTTTACACTCTCATACAAATAATTAGAAACAGTGACAGCAGATTAAAAACATTAAACCAGTACAGGGAAGCAGATGTAGCTCAGTGGTTGAGTGCCTACTTCCCACATTTGAAGTCCTGGGTTCAATCCTTGGTACCTCTTAAACACACACACACACAGAGAGAGAGAGAGAGAGAGAGAGAGAGAGAGAGAGAGAGAGAGAGAGAGAGAGAGAGAGAGAGAGAAACTAGTGCATAGGTGGTTACTTCAAATTATTACATTCAAGTTGAAGTAAAGTCTCTATTTGAGATAGCAACAGATGATACTCATTTTGTGATGAGTATCAGAGAAAGTAGTTGTGAAAGCACCATGAATGCAGAATTGTATTTTTAAGAATTTGTTTTCATGTAATTAAACTGCTGTTTCACTTTATTGTTTCTATATTTACCTTCTTAAAATGCTGATTTCATCATATATCTCTTTTCACTCATTTTTTTTAATTTCAAGGAGGCACTGGGAATCAGACCTGGGACCTCCCACGTGGGAGGGAGGCACCCAAAGGCTTAAGCCAACTCTGCTCCCCACTTGTTGTGTCTCTCATTGTGTTTCCTCTTTGTGTCTCCTTGTTGCATCATCTTGTTGCACAGCTTGCCGCGCCAGCCCGTAGCACTAGCTTGGTCTCTTGCTTGTCTTCTCTAGGAGGCACTGGGAACCAAACCCGGGACCTCCCATGTGGTAGGTGGGCACCTAACTGCTTGAGCCATATCCGCTTGCCCCCACTCACTTTTTAGTTTGTCATTTAGGACAAAAATTTCATCATGGCTTAACTATTCAATTTTATTTTTTTCTTCCTTGAAAAAGTCCTTCTGCCTCTAGCTAGACTGATTTGTTTTCTTTCTGCTGAATTCATAGCAGTCATCCCTGCTTCTTTGAATGTCCAAGCATTCTTAACTTAGAACACCCTTCTCTTTTACTCATCTTTCCTTTGTTCATCTTTTTTCTAGGCACAGCCCATCAGGTGTTTTGAACTCTTTAATAGTTACTGTCTATTCTTCTGCTTTGACACTACTTAGTCATATCCTTATATTAGATCGATACTTGTACATATCCTTTTATTTCTCTTGCATTATCTTTTTTTTTTTTTTTTTTTAAGGAGGTACCAGGGATTGAACCCAGGACCTCATACACAGGAAGCAGGCACTCAACCACTGAGCTACATCCGTTCCCCTTTACATTATCCTTTTACTTTACTCTAAGCTCTTTAGGACATGGACTGTATCTTTTTTCTCTTTTATCTTTCTTGTGCCTAGCTTTGTATCCCCAGAGAACATAGACAGGGTGGTAGAGTAGAGAAATTCAGACAGCTCTGGTTTCAAATCATGGTTCTGCTACTGTCTAGCTCTCTAACATTGAGCAAGATACTTAGTTATGTTTGAGCCTTAGTGGCTTTATCTGTAAAATGGGATAATAATAATATCTGTCTCATAAGATTACTGGAAAGATTAAGTAATTTATGTTAAGCCTACTTGCTAGCAGGTATGAAAAAAAAAATCATCTCCCAACCTTCTTTCCTTGCAACCACAGTATCAGTGCACAATCTATATTTCCTAAATGGTAGACATTTTTCTTTCAGAAATCAGATCATACAGACATTCTGTACTGTAATACAAAAAGAAGACAAGAACTGAAAAGGTAAATTCCCCTCTTTTCTCAGTATCTTTTAATTTCTTTGGATTAGAATTGTGAAACTAAATCCTTGGAAAATCCTTTATTTACTTTGATTAGTACTGTTTTCCATGCAAATCTCTAGCTACATCATAAATTATGATTATTGAATTTTCTTGATACAACTATAAATGAAAAAAAGTCTGTCAAAACCCTTTATACTGTATAAATGATACTTTCAAATAAAATGTAGATTTTTATCTCAAATGGTTAGACTTTGACCCTTCATTTTAAGATACATAATATCTTCAGTACATATGCTAATGAAGGAAGTTATGAGCCTAATTTAGGAATTTTGGGTGAATTTATAGCATGTTGAATTGAAAAGGCTCTAAAACCATGTTAATTAATTAGATGTCTACAATTAGAGAACTGGGGGAATAATGGTAGGAATAATGAAAATTATTTTTCTTTAATTTCTGCATTCTTTGGATAAAACTTGTGGAGAATCTTGAGGTGAAGGAATTCCTTGCCACTTATGGGGTAAATCAAGTTCCTAAAAAGTATAATTCTTGAAAAAAGTACAGTTGGTATGATCAAGCTTTCCCTGAAAATAGTGTGTTGTGGGAAGACAATTAAAATGGCATTAAAATACATAAAAGAAAATTCTTCTTCCCAAACAAGCCAAATTAAGGCTTCTAAAAACAGAACAAGCAAATATAACTTGACTCTGAATTTTCTTGTTTTTCTTTTGAATCTTTTTTTATTTTATTTTTATGATAACATCACTTCTAAATCATCATCTGTTGAAGTAAATTCTGTCTTGAATTTCATGTTATATTGACTGTCATTTTCTAAATTTTTGTAGCCAGATTTTCAATGCCTTTTGCACTGGGTATACGTCTCCTTTTTTTTTTTTTTTTTTTTTAATTTTTTTTTTTTACATTCCCAAATACTGCTTGGCTTTTCACTAGTTAACTTTTGCTAAATGGCGCATTTTGTAGCCCTTTATTCTTGTATCTAAATATAAGAGGGTGAAGTGTACAGACTTCTGGTTTATGTACTACCCCCTTAGACTTGTCCACATAGTCTTTGGGAGGAGGAAGAAAAGTAATATTGTTGGATTCTGTTGAGAATAAGATTTTTATTTTATTTTATTTTGAAAGAAGCTTTAGATTACATAAATGTTACATCAGATATATAGAGGGAATTCCCATATACCTTACCTCTCTCTCCCCTCCCCGACTTTTCCCCATTAACAACATCTGTCATTAGTGTGATACATTTCAGAATAGGATTTTAATTATTCTAAGGATGCACTGAAGTTCAGCTTGGTCTCAGTATATTTTCAAAATCTGCTATTTGGCCTCAGCCCTTGGAAAACTGAATAGCTGAATACCTACTTCAGCAACATTTTCACATGTCTGAACCCATGTGTGATGCCAATGTATGGATTACCGTCATAGCTAATCAGGGTAACAATGCCAATAATATCTAATAAGGCATGTCATTTGGATTTATTGTTAATATATGAATATTCCTTATCAAATATTGCCAGTCACTCTAGATGTAACTTGTAGTGAAAATTGCCTTTAGCCAAAGACAAATATATTGTATGTAGCATACAATATATTTTTGAACTGTCTTGTTGTGTTATTTATAAAAATATCCAAACAATATTACATATGAGCTATTATATATTTAAAGGTTGCTTGGATAAGAGAAAGCTGTAGTACTCTACTTTGCAGACATCAATATCAACTGTGTAGGATTTCTATCATTTCCTGTTGTTTACTTGGAGAAGTAAACAAAATTGTGTGCCTTGATGTTATATGTATTTCTTATCTCGTGTATTGTATCTCCTGTAAAAAAAAAAAATCCCTTTTATTCAACTCCAGGGATGGTGCTGAAATTGATATGGAAACAGTGACAGCTGAGGTGCAGATGAAAAATCAGAGAGAATTTTGTTATCCTGAATGGCAATTACATCGCTTCATAAACACAATTCTGGATTCATGATTTAAATACATATAAATATATTTGCAATAAAAATATACGTGAGGGTAACAATCTTAAGTCTACTTCTGAAAATATTCAGAAAGCAGTTCTTGAAGGAGTGCACAGTTTCACTTTGTGAAATTTCTTCAGCAAAAGTGCATCAGCACCATTGACCAAATCTTTAAGTGCAGGAATTGAAGAAATGTTTTTTACCTCACTTACCTTTATAGGAGAGTTGGCAATATTGCCATAAGCAATATTCGATATTGGCATAATTTGCAAAAAATACCTTATTCTACTGTAGACCTAAGTTGAAAGTGAGTGTCAAATTTAGTCTTCTAAATATGCATTATGATGACCAATGGAGCAATCTAGCAGTTGATAATATTTAGGAATTATTGTTCCTGTACTATGTCATATTTTAAAATGATCATTACTAGGTTTTACAATTATAATAATAGTTTAATTTTTCACAAAATTTTACATGTATACTTGTATCCCAGAAGTTCCATCTAGGATGGTGATATTCAGCTTCAACTGAATGTTGTTATTAATATTAAGCCATTCATGCAAAATAAGTATTTCCTGAAAACTAAAAAGACCTCAGAATTTAGTATTTTGGGTTGCAAATATGAAACTGCATTATCTCAATATGGCATTTGGCAAAACTAGTTGGTAAGGAGTAATTTTAAGATTTAATTTTGTTTGCCTTTAAAAAGTATTATAATGTTAATTTTTCATTAATTATGACCATATAAATTATGGTGTATAGATTGCTATGAAATATACAACATCAGGGTTATTGCGAAAAGCAAATAATATAGGCATAGGAAAATGCTCAGAAAACTATAAGGTCCAGTTACAACGTAAACTTTTGTTTTATTGTTACTTACTAACAGATAAATCAGGATAGGGACTTTTTGTATAGGAAAGAGATAGCAAAGAAAATAAAACCAGATGAAGACTCAGGTGAAATTCCCATAAAACTCGGAGATGTTTATAGTTTGCTCTTCCATAATTAACTATTTGAAAAATCATTTATTTACCATCTCTTTCTCCCCTGGGGCTGTAAGCTAATTGGGGGTGAGGGCTATATCTGACAGTTCCTCCACTACCTCTCCAGTGAACACTTAGAAGACTCTCAGGGACTATTTGATATAAATGAATGGATTGTGTTTGAGTGAAAAAATTTCCCCTTAATGACTATAAAATATTATCTACTTTTATTAAACAGGTAAAGGTAACCATTGCTACTTCTAACATTTTAGCACATTTCTTTCTGGTCTTTGTACTATTTTTTTAAATTGTTGAGACTATATTATATATAGACAGATTTGTGCCTTGCTTGTGTTTTGCTTAATATTATATGATTGTGGTTTATCATGTCGTTGAAAACTTTTCATAAACATCATTTCAAATAACTATGATATTTCAAAAAAAAGAAAGAATAAATAAAAAAAAAAGTACAAATGACTGATATTTCATCATATAAATGCATGACATTTTTCTTAATTATCTCCAAAATTTTAACAATTCGCCTATACCTGGTTTTTTGCTAATATAAGTAATCCTGAGTTGAACATCTTATTATATATTTTTTATCTATTTCTGAGGTTTTTTCACCTTTGCATAGATTTGTAAAAGGGGAATTACTGAGACGTCAAAGAGTATAAATCTTTTTAGACCTCTTAATTCATATTGCCAAATTCCTTTGTGTTACAGTTATATCATTTTGCACTTCCACAAGCAACATATGTATGAGACGGTCCATTTTACAACCCCTTGCCAGAATTTTATGTTATTTTTTTAAACCACTGCAAATTTGATAGAGGAAAAATGATATGTTGTTGTAATTAACATGTATATGATTACTAGGAAAGTTATACTTTTCCCCCCCAAATCTTTCCTAGACATTTCTGTTTTCACTTTCATTAATTTTCTGTTTTATCCTATTCTAGAGTCTTAGTAGTTTTTGATGAGCTCTTTATGTACTAAGGCTAATAAGCTATCACATATAGAGCACATACCATTTCCTTGTTTTAAAATTTCATTTATTATTTTTGATATGCTAAAATCAGTGTTTGTGTTTAAATATGTGTTTAAAGTAAATAGTCAAATATTATCAGTGTTTTTTCCTTTGTGATTTCTTCCACTGCTGTTAAGCTTAGGAAGTTTTCCATTAATAAATCAGGTAAATATCCATAATTTTTCCTTCTGGTTTTTAATGGTTTAATGTGAACTATAACAATTAAGATAATTATTTTATACCTAAGTGTTTAATCCATTTGGAATTTATGTTGTATGGTATTATAAAAACTGTGAATTGATTTTTTCCCAAATAGTTTACTAGTTATTCCAATGCCATTTATTGGATAATCCTTTCCACTTCATTTTTTTTTAAGATTTATTTTTATTTATTCCCACACCCCTCATTGTTTTGTGCTTGCTGTCTGCTCTCTGTGTCTGTTTGTTGTGTGCTCCTCTTCTTTTTAGGAGGCACCAGGAACCGAACCCGGGAACTTCTGTGTGGGAGGGATGTGCCTAATAGCTTGAGCCACCTCTGCTCCCAATCCACTTCTTTCTTAATGTGGCCATTTCTTACTTTTTATGATTAATGTCAGCTCAGATTTGTTATACCCTAACTAAAATTACATAGTGCAACAATATGTATAATTATAATGTAAACTATGTTTCTGTGCTGCCCTACAGATTGAATGTAGAGCCTGATACTCTAAGAAAGAGACCAAAAATCAACTCTTCATCCCAAGGACCTGTTAAACTCCAAGAGGCATCATATTCAAATGATAATCAAATTATTTCACAGAGTCCTTCTTCAAATGGAAGTAAAAAAGATATAAGTAAATGTGTTGATTTTAAACTTAAAGATATTAAATTGACAAACATTAAGGGCAAACTTGACCATGGACTTAAAAACCTTAGCATGCCCAAGATTTCCAAAGATATAAGGCTTCATTTACTTGCTCAAAAGGAGAAAATGAAAGAACTCAGGAACGAAAAGTCTAATAAATTTAGAGACAGTTCAGAAAAATGGGTGTTGGAGAAATGCAAGAGAAATCAATTTTCTCAGGATTATAATTCCAACAAGATAATTAAGGAACCATTCGAGTCTAAAAGAAAGAAGATCAGTTTCAAAATTCCATTAAAATCTCATGAAACCCTTCAGAAGCTTGTAGAAGAAAATGTCTTCAATTTAGATTCTAACAAGTCAAAGACTAACAAGTCAAAGACTATTCAGAAGGACCAAGAATGCCAGGAAAATTCCCAGGTTTCGTTAAATGTGACTAGCCATAAAAGTGAACATTTATTTTCAGATTCCACATATAAGCCAACTGCTCATGAATGGAAAGAAAAATTTTGTGAACATCAAGAAAGTAATTGTTCAAGTTCTAGTGAAAATCTAACTCAGGTAAGGTAGTATAAAATGAGGAAGGTAGGTTTTAGCAAAATTTTAATACATATTTGTGTTGTTTTGATTTCTGATAACAAGCAGAGTGTACTGATTTAAATTTACCATGAAGATATATGTTGGATCCTTTGTTTTTCCATCTTTAATCCCACCTGCCTTAGTAAGATAACCTGACAATTATTAAGGAAGAGAAGGGAATATATATACATGTGAAAAGATGCAGTTGAGCATTCTTTTTCTAGTTGTAAAAGTCCATTAGGCTCTTTTCTAACCCCAGGAACACTCAGAGGTTAATATTCTGAATATTTCTTTAACAAATTATTTGAGTGCCACTGTATGCAAGGCTCTGCAATAAAATAGCCTATGAGGAACACAAAATCTGTTTTTGAAATCATTAAAGATTGCTTATAAACAGTTGGTATACCTTTCCTGCTATTAGCTATTAAGACTGTAGATTGCAGTGGAATATATTTCTTAAGAAAAACGAAGGGATTATAACTAGCTAGGGAGGCCAGAGAGTTTAAGAGAGAGCACTTTCAGTTCAGTTGAACTTAAAAGGGCCCAAAGAGGGAAAGAATTGAAAATATTTTTTATTTTTCTGTTTTCTTATAGGAAAAAAACAACCAGTTTTTCTTTTAGGTGTTATAATTAGTTCTCTAGAGTAGAATGGAAGAAAAGGACTTGAACTTGCCAGTATGTTCAGCAATAATCATTGTATCAATTGCTTCGTGTTCCCCTTTTGCTGTATATCTAAGAAACAGCATGAGAAATCCCTGTTGTGCATCCTATAGTTTGTTCTGGTCTGTTAATTACCTTCTGTGTAGAATTATTGCATAAATAAAAATTAAGCACCAATATTAAGTTTTAGGTGAAAGATTTTTTGCGTGACTTCTTTCCCACTAGTGAATTAAAACTCTTTATAAACTCTTGCTTTGATAGCAGCATTATCCAACCTTAACCCATTTAGATACTGGCAGCAAGTAAATATTGTCCTTATCTTGAGTATATTATCTTTAACATATTATTGACTGTAATGAGTTGTCTTAATGCTATGCTCATTGTTTTCCTCACTAATTCCTCAATGGATAACTATTTTCTTGAAGTGATGAGTGTGCTTTAACAAGGCAATAACTGTATTTTTTGGATTTAGTAATCCTGTTATTTAGTGATCTTGTTATGCTTTCCTAAAAAAGGAAATAACTTTTGTTTCTTAGGTTTTATGGTCCTTTGATAGAGCCCCCTCTCTGCTCTCTGTTAAACATCCTACAGTGCACAGAATAATCCTCACAACAGGATTACCAATTCTTAGTAACAGAATTACCCAAGCCCCAAGTGTCAATATTATCAAGGTTGAAAAGTCCTGCTCTAGGTATATGCGTCATTCTTAACAAAATTATTTTTATTTCAGAGTTTTGAAGCACTGTGTTCTTCTGTGTCTCCTGAAAGTTTTCAAGATACAGATCAAGAGGTTACCGATATACTTGTTTTCTTTGACTATTTTAAATGAAATTAAGTTAATTCCTACTTTCAATTTTAAAAATGATTTAAAAACCTTGATAATATGAAAATAACAGTGATGTTTCTACTTTCAAAAGTGTTGAAAAAACTATTTGGAAACATCAGAAATTATTTGGAAAATTATTTCCATTTACTTAATCACTTTTTCTCTTTGTTTCTAATAAGGAAATCTATTTTAAGTGAAGAACCTGTAGTCCATAAGTTATCTAAATTTGACTTAATGTATCACGCTTTTGCATGTTCATGTCTAGGGTGTCAAAATGCAGCATGATATTAAGATTTTTTAACCACATTTAAAAAAATTAGCAATAATATGAAAACGTTATTCGGTGAAAATGAGAGTGTATGCATGTGTATCTTTTTATCTATTGCTGCATTTCTAAGCCATAATTTCTTGATTAACCCTCATAGAATTATTGGATAGAATTTTATATTCCCTGGTTCAAAATTAAAATTAGATTCACAGAATACTTTCTATTTTTTTTTAATTAAAAGAAGACTTTTAACTATATTGATCATTTTTTACTTGTGATAGTCACTTGTATTTTTCTGTCTTTGAGCCAGTGCCCCTTCATAGAAGAAAGATTTATTACCTCTAGCTTTAAAGCTAAATTTCTTTGAATCAAAATACATTTCTTTGCATCAAAATACATCAGGGAAGTACTTCCTTGAAGTAAGAAGTGTTTAAAATCTAGGTTTCAATTTTTGGAGGTCATAAACCATTTTGGAAATCTTAGGAAGAATAATCATCATCCAGATAAAAAGATATTTGGTTCCTAAAGTTCTTTGAAGGGAGAAAGGGAATGGAGAATTAATTTATTTTATAAGAGCTGTTTTTAAAACCATGTGTATGTTTATAGATTTGTATTCTTTTACATATTTTGGTAAAATTTTTTCTCTTCACAAACATCTCATCTTAGGTGAATTAACTAAGAATTAATTACTTTCTCTTATTAATCTACAGAATAAATAACTCAAAATATTTCATTGTGGGCCTTTTACAATTAGATGCAGATTGTAGAAGAGCTTCATACTGCACGTGTGAGAAAAAGTGTGGATTTACCCATGGTTCCACCTTCTGGAGAGTTAATGAGTATGGAAATTGACTTGGTGGAAGATGATGTACATTCTTCTGCTGGTATATCCTATATGTTAATGTTTACAATCTCCTATGCTTTCTTAAGAATTAATATGCCAATATTCCGTTTTTACAACAAATAGATATGATGTTAAAATGTGCTCATTTGAAATGATAAATTATGGTGTATTTCTTTTAGCTACTAGGAATATGGTTTTATATTTTGTCTTATCATCATTTGCTTTATATATCTTGCATAAATCTCTTAGACATATTTTCTCTTTTTCTGCCAAAAGGCAGCAATCAGATTTATAAGTTGTATTTTATTATTTGTCTTAATCATAACTTGTAATAGTTTCAGTTCTTTAAAGCACTGATTAGAATTAATGCAAATTGTCAAAGGCATTATTTTCATGGGTTTCTTGTTTATATAGTCAAATTTTGACCGTTCTTTGTTCTGGGAGTAGATAATGATAGAGCTTATCCGAAATTCATTAGCTACAATTTTCAATTGTATTTATAAAAGTAGTAATGCTACATTATATTCACATTGCATTTTTTTTTCAGTCAAAAAATTCTATTGAAGCATATCATTCATACATGAATATACATAAACAATAAGTGTAGATTAAAAATTAAGAACTTACAAAACAAACATGTACATCATCATCAGGGCTCCCATACATCACCCCACTACCAACACCTTGCATTGTTGTGAAATATTTGTTACAAACTATGAAAGAGCATCATCAAAATATTACTACTAACTATAGCCTATATCTTACATTTGGTGTATTTTTCCCCCAACCCATCTGATTATTAACACCCTCTATTTGTATTATATGTTTGTTATAGTTCACGAGAGAATGTTCTAATATTTGTTCTGTTATCCACCACAGGATTCACTATGTTATACAGTCCCATTCATTGCATAATCCATTCAAAGTGTACACTCAGTGGCTCTCATTTTCATCATAGAATTGTGCTGTCATCACTTTAGTCAATTTTAGAATGTTTTCATGACTCCAAAAGGAAAAATCCCATACTCCCTTATACCTACCCCCATTGTTGTCCCTTAGAATTGATATATCTTCTTTGCTAGTGCTGCAAAAATATTACTGTTAATTATCATCCATAAGTTACATTAGTTGTAATTTTCCCTGTATCACCATATTCTTAACACTTTGTAAAAGAACATTCTTGTATTTATACTATTAACCACAGTCTTCATCTACCATTGAAATCACTGTGTTATATAGTCTCTAGATTATTCTCTAGTTTCCTTTCAATTGACATTTGTGTCCACAGACTACCCCTTTCAGCCACAATCACATTTTTAAAACAGCAGTGTTAGTTATATTCACTATAATGTGTTGCCATCAACTATACCTATTTCCATACTTTTACAGTCAGGCTAATTAAAAATTCTGCATCCATTAAGCATCAGCTCCCCATTCTCAAGCCACATTCTATCTCTTAGTAACCTATACTCTAGAGTTTACATCTGTGTGTTTTCATCATGTTTAGTTCATATTAGTGAGACCATACAATTTCTCTTACAGCTGAATTTCTTCTTACAGCTGAGTAATATTCTATTGTATGTATATACCACATTTTGTTTATCCATTCATCAGTTGATGGACACTTGGGCTGTTTCCATATTTTAACAATTGTGAATAATGCTGCTTCAAACATTGATGTGCAAATGTCAGTTCATGTCCTTCCTTTCAGTTCTTCTGAATATATTCCTAGTAATGGGATTTTTGGATCATATGGCAGTTCTATATTCAGCTTCTTGAAGTACTGCCAAACTATTTCCAGAGAGGCTGCACCATTCTATCTTCCCACCAACAGTGAAGAAGTGTTCCTGTTTTTCCTCATCCTCTCCAGCACTTGGAATTTTCTGTTTTTTTTTTTTTTTTTTTTTTTTTTTTTTTTTTTTTTTAAGTAATGTCATTCTGTGAGGTGTGAAATGGTATCGCGTAGTTTTGATCTACATTTCCCTAATAGCTAGTGAAGTTAAACATCTTTTCATGTGTCTTTTGGCTATTTATATTTCCACTGTTTAATTCTGTTAAACATGTCTGTTTAATTCTTTTGCCCATTTTTTAATGGGTTGCTTGTCATTTTGTCGTTAAGTTGTGTGATCTCTTTATGTAACATGGAGATCAAGCCCTTATAAAATATATTGTTTCCAAAGATTTTTTCCCATTGAGTAGACTGCCTGTTTACTTTCTTGACAAATTCTTTTGAAGAGCAAAAGTGTTTAATTTGAAGAGGTCCCATATATCTATTTTTTTCTTTTGTTGCTCATGCTTTGGGTGTAAGATTTGAGAAACTACTGCCTACCACAAGATCTTGAACATGTTTCCCTATGTTTTCTTCTAGGAGTTTTATGGGTTTTGTTTTTATATTTAAGTCCTTGATCCATTTTGAGTTAATTTTTGTATAAGGTGTGAGATAGGGATCTTCTTTCTGTCTTTTGGATATGGCTATCCAGATCTCCCAGCACCATTTGTTGAATAAACTGTTCTGGCCCACCTGGGTGAGCTTGACAGCCTTGTCAGAAATATCTTAACCATAGATGTGCAGGACTATTTCTGAGTTCTTGATTCTATTCCATTGACTAATATATCTGTATTAATGCCAGTACCATGCTGTTTTTACTACTATAGTTAAGAAATATGACTTAAAGTCAGGAAGTGAGAGTCCTCCAACTTAGTTCTTCTTTTTAAAGACATTTTTGGCTATTTGTGGCCCTTACCGTTCCAAATAAATTTGATAATTGGCTTTTTTGTTTCTTCAAAAAAGGCTGTTTGTATTTTTATTGAGATTGCATTTACTCTATAAAGCAATTTAGGTAGAATTGACATCTTAATGATATTGAGTCTTCCAGTCCATAAACATGGAATGTCCTTCCATTTATATATGTCTTCTTTGGTGTCTTTTAGCAATGTTTTGTAGTTTTCTGAATGCGTGTCCTTTATGTCCTTGGTTAAGTTTATTCCTAAATATTTGATTCTTTTAATTGCTGTTATAAATGTAATTTCTTCTCCGATTTCCTCTTCAGACTGCTCATCAGTAGTGTACAGAAACACTACTGATTTTTGCGTATTAATCTTGTATGCCACCACTTTCCTGAACTTGTCTATTAGGTCTAGAAGCTTTGTTGTGGATTTTTCAGGATTTTCTAGATATAGTATCATATCACAGCCAAATAGTTACAGTTCACTTCTTTCTTTCCTATTTGGGTGCCTTTTATTTCTTTTTCTTGCCTAATTGCTCTACCTAGAACTTCTAGTACAATACTGAATAGCAGTGGTGACAGTGGGCATCCTTTTCCCCCTCTCAGTGGGCAAGCTTTCAGTCTTTCACCATTGACTACAGTGTTGGCTATTGGTTTTTCATATATGTAGTTTACCATGTTGAGAAAGCTTCCTTCTATTCCTATCTTTGGAGAGTTTTTGTCAAGAAAGGATGCTGTATTTTGCCAAATGCCTTTTCTCCATAATCAAGAATCGTGTGATTTTTCTTCAGTTTATTTATGTGATATATTACACTAACTGATTTTCTTGTGTGGAACCACCCTTGCATACCTGGGATAAAATCCGCTTGATCGTGGTGTATAATTCTTTTAATGTGCTTTTGGATTCTGTTTGCAAGTATTTTGTTGAGGATTTTTGTATCTATATTCATTAAAGAGATATTAGTCTGTAATTTTTTTTTGATAGTGTCTTTATCTGGCTTTGTATTAGGATGATGTTGGCTTCATAGATTAAGTTTGGAAATGTTCCTTCCTGTTTAATTTTTTAGAAGAGCTTAAGCAAGATCATCTTTGAATGACTGGTAGAATTCACCTGTGAAGCTATCTGGTCATGGGCTTTTCATTTTGGGAAGGGTTTTGATGACTGTTTCAGTCTCTTTACTTGTGATTGGTTTATAGGGGTCTTCTATTCCTTCTAGGGTCAGTATAGGTTGTTCGTGTGTTTCTAGGAATTTATCCCTTTTGTCTATTTTGTCTAGGTTTGTGGGCATACAGTTGTTCACAGTATCTTCTTATGATCTCTCTTATTTCTGCAGGGTCAGTGGTAATGCCCCCCCCCCATTTCTGATTTTATTTATTTACATATTCTCTCTCTTTTTCTTTTCTTTCTTTGTCAGTCTAGCTAAGGGTTTATCAATTTTGTTGAACTTCTCAAAGAGCCACTTTTTGATTTTGTTAATTCTATTTTTTGTTTTCAAATCCATTTATTTCTGCTCTGATCTTTATTATTTCTTTTCTTTAGCTAGGTTTGGGATTAGTTTGCTCTTCTTTTTGTAGTTTCTCCAGGTGTGCAGTTAGGTCTTTGATTTTAGCTTTTTCTTCCTTTTTAATGTAATATTGAGGGCTATACATTTCCCTCTCAGTTTTACCTTTGCTGTATCTCATAGATTTATTTTATTTTTTTCAGCTTGACCTCATCTTTTAAAAAATTTTTTTACTTTTAAAAAAGCTTTAAATGTTACCTAAAAAATATAGTGGATTCCCATATACCCCACTCTCTCCCTCTGCCCCACTTTCCCCATGGACATGTTTCATTAGTGTGGTACATTTGTTACAATTGATGAACACATATTGAAGCATTGCTACTAACCATGGTCTATAGTTAACACTTTGCACTGCACAATTTTATAGGTTTTGACAAAATGTGTAATGACTGTATCCATCAGTGCAGTGTCATTCAGGACAATTCCAATGTCCCTAAAATTCCTAATGTTACACCTATTCTTCCCTCACCCTCCCTCAGAACCTCTCTGGCCACTGCCTTTATATCAATGATATAAGTTCTTCCATTGCTAGAATTATAATAAATCTACTTTAGTCCATAGTTGCATTCCCACCTTATGTTTGTTCATTCCTCAATCTTGAGGATTTTGGGATGGTGATGCCCACTCTGTTTCACATTGAGAGGGGGCTTAGATTCCATGGCAGATGGATAAAACTGTCTTGCTTTAAAATGAATAAAGTAAATATATTTTTAAAAAATAAATGTAAAGAAGTTAAAATAAAAAAAAAAGAATTCTTGGCTGGCAGTTTTTCTCTTCCAGTACATCATACTACTTTCTACTCGCCTCCATGGTTTCTGATGAGAGATCAGCACTTAGTCTTATTGAGGTTCCCTTGTATGTGATGCATTGCTTTTCTCTTGCTGCTTTCAGAATCCTCACTTTATCTCTGATATTTGACATTTTGAAAAGTAGGTGTCTTGGAGTAGGTCTCTTCAGATTTATCCTGTTTGGGGTATGCTTTCCTTCTTGGATATTGATATTTATGTCTTTTATAAGAGTTTGGAGGTTTTTGGTCATTATTTCCTCAATATTCTTTCTGCTCCTTTTCCATTTTCTTCTTCTGGGACAAACACATATGTTTGTGCATTTTGTGTTGTGATTTAATTCCCTGAGAATCTGTTCCATTTTTTTCATTCCTTTCTCTTTCTTTTTTTTTTTTTTT
>JAQZBX010059240.1:0-17564 GCA_029593785.1 Cabassous unicinctus | reverse complement strand
ATTCTCTAATAGAGCAACAGGAATCTACTGATTACATGGGCTTGCCTACTGAAGGAAGACATAACAATACTCCAGGCCTCTGATATTGATGGTTGTACTTACGAAACTTGTTCTTGTGTATTAAAACTTAGCTTAGTATTATATATTTCTATATTATATATTTCCTAAAAGTTACTTCCTAAAAGCCTCCTTGTTGCTCACACATGGCCCCTTTCTAAGCCAAACTTGTCATATAAATTATTATATTATATGATGATATAATATATTATTATAATAATATATTATCATATCATATCATATCATATCATATAATTATATTATATTACTGGCATGGGACATCAGTCCCGGGGATGAGATTCTCTGGCACTGAGGCATTATTACCAAGCACAGACTAGCGTTATATTTGGAAAAATAATTTGACCAAAATTGGGAATATTAAATAGAAATGAGTTTTTATGGCCAAGAGATAATTGAATGGGGAGTTCATACCAGAGGTTATGCTTATGCATGGCTCAGGAAGATCTCATAGACTGCCACAGTAAACAGTCCTTCAAACAAGTGGGCTCCTGTGGGCTTTTAAGACACCTAGACACTATAAGCAGGATAGATCATCTCAGGAATTAAGCACCCCATCAGTGGACCTTACTTGGTATATATGTTCCCCAATGTAACAGAGTTTGGCACATTTATAATTTTCCTACAAAAGGCTCTTGTGCTCCCAACTGAGTGGGCTTGGTAGCCTTGTCAAATCTCAGATGACTGTATATGCAAGGATCTATATCAGAACTCTCAATTCGAATCCATTGGCCAGTAGGTCTATCCTTGTGCCAATTCCAAGCAGTTTTGATCACTGTAGCTTTGTAATATGTTTTAAAGTCAGGTAATGTGAAACCTCCAACTTCATTTTTCTTTTTCAATTTGTCTTTGGCAATTCGGGGCCTCTTACCTTTCCAAATATATTTTGTGGTTAGTTTTTCCAGTTCCTTAATAAATATACTGTTGATTTTTATTGTGATTGCATTAAATCTGTAGATTAGATTGGGTAGGATAGACATCTTGATGATGTTTAGTCTTCCTATCCATGAACAGAGAATATTTTTCCATTTATTTAAGTCTTCTTTGATTTCCTTTAACAGTGTTGTCTGGTTATCTGTATATAAGTCTTTACATCTTTAGTTAAATTTATTCCTAGGTATTTGATTCTTTTAGTTTTACTGTAAATGGCATTTTTTTTCTTGATTTCCTCCTCTGATTACTAGTGATTGGTGTACAGAAATGCTACTGATTTTTGAGCATTGATCTTATAGCCTGCAACATTTATAAACTCCTTTATAAGTTCTAGAAACTTTGTTGTAGGTTTCTCTGGGCTTTCTATGTATAGGATCATGTTGTCTGCAAATAATGAAATTTTTAATTCTTCTTTTCCAATCTGGATGCCTTTTTATATCCTTTTCTTGCCTCAGTGCTAGAGCAAGTACTTCTAAGACAATGTTAAATAGGAGTGGTGATAGTGGGCATCCTTGTCTTGTTCCTAATCTCTGAGGGAAGGCTTTTAGGATTTCAACATTGAAGATGATGTTAGCTTTGTGTTTTTCATATATACCCTTTATCATATTCAGAAAGTTTCCTTCTATACCTATTTTTGCAGTGCTTTTATCAGGAAAGAGTGCTGAATTTTGTCGAATGTTTTTTCTGCATCTATAGAGATGATCATGTGATTTTATTCTTCCAGTTTTTATGTGGTATATTACCTTGATTGATTTTCTTATGTTGAACCATCCTTGCATCCCGGGTTGAAACCCAGTTTATCATGGTGTATTATCCTTTTGATATGTTGTTGAATGCAATTAGCAAGCATTTTGATGAGGATTTTAGCATCTAGGTTCATTAGAGAAATTGGACTGTAATTTTCCTTTCTAGTGGTATCTTTCTTTGGTTTTGGTATAAGGGTAATGTTGGCATCATAGAATGAGTTAAGCAATATTCCTTCTACTTCTATTTTTTGAAAGAGCTTAAGTAGAATTGGTGTTAGCTCTTTCCAGAATGTTTGGTAGAATTCTTGTGAAGACATCTGGTCCTGGGCTCTTCTTAGTTGGGAGGTTTTTGATGACTGAGGCTATCTCTTTACCTGTAATTGGGCTGTTGAGTTCTTCAATTTCTTCTTTCATCAATGTAAATTGTTTGTGCATTTCTAGAAACTTTTCCATTTCCTCTAAGTTATCATTCTTGTTGGAATATAATTTTTCAAAGTATCCTCTTATGATGCTCTTTATTTCTGTGGGGTCAGTAGTGATATTCCCTTGCTCATTCCTTATTTTTTGTATTTGCATCTGTTCTCACTTTTTCTTTGTTAGTCTGGCTAAGGGTTTGTCAATTTTATTGATATTCTCGAAGAACCAGCTTTTGGTTTTGTTTATTTTTTCTAGTGCTTTCTTATTCTCTATTTCATTTAGTTCTGCTCTGATCTTTGTTATTTCCTTCTTTCTACTTCTTTAAGTTTAGTTTGTTGTTGTTTTTCTAATTCCTCCAGGTGTACAATTAGGTCTTCAATTTTAGCTCTTTCTTCTTTTTTAATATATGTATTTATGGCTATGAACTTCCCTCTCAGGACTGCTTTTGATGCATCCCATAGGATTTGCTATGTTGTCTTGTCATTTTCATTACTTTCAAGGTAGTTATTGATTTCTTTTGAGATTTTCTCCTTGATCCACTGTTTGTCTAAAAGTGTGTTGCTTAACTTCCATATCCTTGTGCCTAACCTGTTTCTCTGGCCCTAAATGATTTCCAATTTCATTCCATTGTGATCAGAAAAATTACTTTGTATAATTTCAGTCTTTCTGAAGCCATTGAGAGTTGTTCTGTGGGATAGCATGTGGTCTATCTTGGAATTAGTTCCATGTGCACTTGAGAAGAATGTAAATCCTGATGTATTTGGATGTAGTGTTCTCTATATGTATATTAAGTCCAGGTCCTCCAATGTATTGTTGAGAGTCTTTGTTTCTTTATTGATTCTCTGTCTAGATGTTCTGTCTAATGATGATAATGGTGCATTAAAGTCCCCTCTTATAATTGTAGAGGCATTTATTTCTCCTCTTAGCATTTCCATATTTTGCCTCATGTATTTTTAGGCACCCCGATTAGGTGTGTAAATGTTTATGATTGTTCTCTTTTCTTCAGAGATTACTCCTTTTACTAATACATAGTGTCCATCTTTGTCTCTTACAATAGTTTTGCATTTAAAGTCTATTTTGTCTGATTTTAGAATAGCTACTCCTGCCCTTTTTTTGACTATTGTTAGCTTGTAAAATTGTTTTACAGCCATATACTTTCAGCCTCCTTGAATCCCTGGGTTGAAGGTGTGTTTCTTGTACACAGCATATAGATGGATCATGTTTCTTTATCCATTCTGCCAATCTGT
Source organism: Cabassous unicinctus (assembly GCA_029593785.1). Lineage (NCBI taxonomy): Eukaryota > Metazoa > Chordata > Mammalia > Cingulata > Chlamyphoridae > Cabassous > Cabassous unicinctus. The sequence goes on along the minus strand of JAQZBX010059240.1, from coordinate 14,146 downwards.
GTCTCTTGAGTGGTGAATTTAATCCATTATCATTCAGTGTTATTACTCACAACGAATTTCTTACTTCAGCCATATTTTCTCTGGATTAATGTGTGTCATATGCTGTTGTGTTTCTGTTTTTGTCTTTTTAGATGTTTTTAAACTCTCCTCCAACTCTGTCTCCCTTGATTTTTACCTTCAACTTGCAGAACTTCCTTTAGTATTTCTTCAAGTGCCTGTTTCTTATTGACATATTCTCTTAATTTCTGTTTATCTGTGAATATTTTGAACTCTCCATCATTTTTGAATTCCAGTTTTGCTGGATAGATAATTCATGGTTGGAAGTATTTTTCTTTTAGTACTTTGACTACGTCATACCACTGTCTTCTTTCCTCCATGTTTTCAGATGAGAAATCAGCACTTAATTTTATTGTGCTTCCCTTGTATGTGGTGGTTCTCTTTTCTCTTGCTGCCTTGAGTATTTTCTTTTTGTCTTGAGCATTGGACATTTTGACAAGTATATGTCTTGGATTTGGTCTGTTGGGATTTATACTGTTTGGGGTGTGCTTTGCTTCCTGAATCTGCACATCCATCTCTTACAATAGGGTTGTGACGTTTTCAGCCATTATTTCCTTCAACACTCCTTCTGATCCCTTTCCCTTCTCTTCTCCCTCTGGGATGCCAATGATGTCTATGTTTGTGTGTTTTGTGTTGTCAGTTAAATCTCTGAATCCCTGCTGGATTTTTTCTATTTTTTTTTGTCTATCTGTTCGACTATCTATTTGATTTCAGCTGAATTGTCTTCCACATCACTAATTCTTTCTTCTGCCTGTTCAAATCCACTGTTATGTGACTCCAGCTTCTTTTTTATTTCTTGGGTTATGCATTTGCTCACCTTCATATCCGTTATCATTTTGTGTATGTTTACCATTTCCTCAGTATGTTCTCTCAGTGTTTTCTTTATATCCTTAATCTCTTCCTTCACTTCATTGAGATGGTTCATGATATTTGTTAGGGAATCTTTGATTAGTTGTTCGATGTTCTGCATATATTCCTGGTTTTCAGTTTGTTCATTGGATTGGTCCATGTCTTCTTATTTCTCAGTATGGTTTGTAATTTTTTGTTACCCTATAGTCATCATTTTATCTTGCTGGGTTTATTCAGTTGATTAGCTTCTCTCTCCTCTAGAGTTTTATTTAGTTGGTGGTTCTGTGTGTGTGTTAAGTTTTCTCTATGACACTTTTTCTTCTTATTTTGTTTCCTTGCTTCTTTCTATGTTACTTTGAAGGCAAAAGATTAGGGCCAGGGGAATCAAAAGATTTGAGAAAGGAAGAAGGATAATAGTAATATTAATGAAAGTTAGTAGAGGGTCCAAATAGGACTTAGTGAAATGAATATTTAACTTGTCTATGCAGTTGTAGAGTAATAGGAAAAAAAGTGGAGTACCTACAATGGGAAGGGAAACCAAGTAGAGGAATATATATATAATGATTTAGAAGGCTAGAATGATGAGGAGGGAGAGAAAGAATAAAGAAAGGGCTAAAAGGAAAAAGCTAATATTATTTTAAAAAAGAAGAAAACAAATAGAATAGAGATTGACACCCTTAAATTGTGGGCTAATGAAAAAGTGTGGTGTCTAATAACCACAACAGAAAGCAGAAGGCAGAGACATGAAGGAAGGATAAGAGATAGCTTGTGATACAATATCAATATAGACAGAGAATGGGAAATCACTGAAGAAGAAGCACAGCAAAGAAGAGTTAAGCTAGCAGCCCCTAATTTTTTTATAAAATGCAGGAAAACAGAAAGGGGAGAGGAAAGTGGAAAGAAAAGCCAGAGACAACAAATAAACAGAGAAAAGCCAAACAATCACACCAGCAAGCAGTCAAACAAAGCTAAGGATGAAGTGTTTCTTCTAGGGTACTTGCGGATCCTCTCAGCCTGCTTGCGTTAATCAATTTCCCTTCAGGGTTCTATCTGTAGGTTTTGAGGCAGATTTTTGGTATTATACTAAATTAAGAACAGGAATTCATTTTTTAAAGTGACTATCTTTTTTTGGGTAGGGGGCGTTATAAGGGACCCAAAAGAAATCCTCTGCTAGATCACCCCCTTCACCGAGGGGACCCTAAATAGGCTCGTGGAAACTAATCAAGCCCTACTCACTTCCTGACCTCCCCAGTAGTGCTGAAGCTTTGATGCTTGTTAGTGCAGAGCAATAAAATTGGCTGACTCCGCCCCCTCTGGGGCCAGGCCTCAGAATCAGCGGGCTACTGGGTAAATCAAGTTTGCTCAGCAGATTTGCCTCTCTCCTCAGCCTGGCACTGTTTCAAGCCAGCTTATCTGCTCCCCAAAGCTATGAGAAGGTCCAGGCAGCCAAATCCACAGAAGCTAAAGCCCTCTCAACCTTCTGTCAGAGCCCTCCCTCTCTCAGAGTATGCTCCCTCACGCCATCAGCCAGAGTTGCGTCGTAAGTAGGATTTGTGGCTCCAGCCAGGTGTTTTCTGTGCAGGTGGGGCTCAGCCATCTGTGTTGACCACCACAGGCAGGCTCAGAACTCACGAATCTCCACCGATCACTCCACGCTGTAGATCTGCCTGCTGCTAGATGACCCAAGCTTGTCACTCAGTGCGCCCACAGCACAGACCCTTGGGCAGGACCCTGTCTACAATCAGCCGTCCCCGGAGATCTAGTTCGTGAGTACCCATCTAAATCGATGCCATCTTGCCTCTCTCCCATGTCATCATTTTTAAGGAAATGAACTCCACTTCAGTACTCTTGGCCAATACACTTAATTGTCATTTAATTAGGCAATATTTTTAGCCTCACACATAATTCAAAATGCATAAAATTGTCCTTTCAACCTGTGCTTTCCAGTGGAGAGAAAACTGTTGCTTGGCAAAGTTGCAAAAGACTGCAAGAGGCAGCCAGAACAATAGAGGGTACAGTCATCCCTTTGGACAAATAACCCATCTCTCCAAGGTGTTATTCCTTTTTGGAAAAGAGAACTTTATAAGCCTCATTGTCTTTAAGCTCCACAGCAATTTACTGAATGCACCTCTGAAATGAGAGAAGTTGTGTTTTTCTTAGGTAAGCATATTTGCCCAAACCTATGGGCATCTCACTTTAAGCTTCTGTTTACTACTACCCTGTTCAAACCAGGTCTCTTGAAACATCTATGTAGATATATTTATTTCACCTGCTTAATTCCATTTTCTTTAAGAAAAATAAAATGATGCTTATTTTACTTTGTGTTTTTTTAGATCCATGGCACTCACAGGTCCTATTGGATGATAATTTAATTCAAGTCAAGATGTTTCTGAACAATTAAATCAGAATAAATGAAATTTGTGATACATCTAGCATTCTACTGAGTATTCAAAGTAAGTTAATCTATTATCTGATTAACCTGAAATTTCTTTTAAAATGTCATGATCCAGTTATGATCTTGAATATGTAGAAGCTGTATTTAATTGTCATAGGCACTATTTTTCTCTCAAAAACAATTTTCAGAATGAATCTATGTCAGCCCCCTCCACATCTAAGTCCAGTTACTTCTCCTATAACAGACTAAAGTAGAAAAAGAAATTGTAGCTGAAATTCTTAATATTGTTTTTACAAAACGTATCAGTAAAACAATTTGTGGGAAACTAAAGCTGAACCAAAATATCATTAAAAATAACTAATTTCTCTATTTTAACAAATATTCCTACTACATTTCACCTATTGGAACAAAGAGAGAAGAATCATTCATTTGTGTACTGCTGATGTTAACTTTTTTTGTTCATTTCATGCATAAATTATAGACTACTTTATGATAAATTATTCTCTCCCGTTCCTAGTGGCTTACTAAAAACTACTTTGCTGGAATAAAGAAGTTATACTTTGTAACATAGGATTTGTTCTGGGGTATGGGTTGATACTCTGATGATCTTGAATATGTTCCTCAAAATAACAAAGACAAATTGGTAGAATGAACAGAATGAGGAAGATTCTAAGAATATAATTGAATGAGAAAATTACCATTTTCTTACTTGTCCATAGCCAAGAATCAGCATGACTGAGAAATTTACCAACATGACCCTCATTACAGAGTTCTTGCTCTTGGGATTCCCTGATGACTGGTGCTACAGAAACTCTATGCCACACTCTTTTTCCTCATTTACCTGGGATCACTCATGGGGAATCTCCTCATTATCACCCTCACTACCATTGGCCAGCATCTCCAAATTCCCATGTATTTCTTCCTGAAGAATTTGTCCTTCATTGATATCTGCTATATCTCTGTCACTCTTCCAAAATCCATCATGAACTTGCTGACAAATAGACATTCCATCTCCTTCCAAGAATGTGCTTCACAGATTTTTATTTTTCTTTTTCTTGCTGGCACAGAATATACCCTTCTTATAGTAATGTCCTATGATTGCTATGCTGCCATCTGCCATCCTCTGCACAACGAAACCATGATGAATAGACTTTCCTGTGTGCAGATGGTGACAGTGCCATGGTTCAGTGGCTGTATCAGTGGCTACATTCATGTAGCAGGTACATTCTCTGTCAGTTTCTGTGGGTCCAACGTAGTGCATCAGTTTTTCTATGATATTCCATCATTGCTTATACTTACCTGTTATGGAGAAAATAATTTAGAACATGCATTCATTATTGCTAGCTCTTGTTTGGCCTTTGTATGTTTCATTTTAATGATTGTTTCTTATGTTCACATTTTCTCCACTGTTCTAAGTATTCCATTCACTCAAGGCAGGTTTAAAACATTCTCCACCTGCATGCCCCACCTCACTGTAGTGGCTTTGTTCCTCTCCTCTGAATTCTTTGCATACTTAAGTTCCATTTCAAAATCCCTATCATCACTGAACCTCTTTATGTCTGTGTTATACTCTCTATTTCCTCCCACCCTGAATCCTGTCATTTACAGCCTGAGAAACAGGGACATGAAGATGGTCTTTTTCAAAATGTTTGGTAGAATAATGGCCTCAAAGATTAAATGTCTAAAGTATTCATGCCTCCATTAACATTTATAGCATTTCTAATTATTCGTATATACTCATTTATTTTAAAATTATTTCTCTATGACTCCATTGTTCCTGCTACATAGGATTCTGCATTTTATAATGTTAAATGCATCTGAAATTTTATGAGTCTTGGCAACTTGCAATCCAGTAGTAATATTCAAAGGGTTATGGTCACATCAACAGGCCATAGGTGTGGGTATTATTGTTCAATTCCCATTCATCTTCACCTACACCAATCTCTTTATTACCTGGGACAATTATAGTTTCAAAATGAACATATTTTATTTCAATTACTGAGAGCATTTTTTCCCATTTTATTCTTACTGTAATGAAAATGAAAATGAATATTCTAAATCTGAGATCTTTTTCTTTTTCACTTTTTATATTGTTGAGTATTTTTATAAGCTATGAGAGCTGAATTTTATAAAAACATTTGTTTCTCTACTGTGGCCTTGGAAATATTGCGTTCATAATAGTGTTTGACATAATTTATGAGCATAATATATGTTTAGCAGAAGTTCCCCATCATCTAATTACATAATGACAGTTTTAAGAGTCAAATAACATAGTCATCACTGCATGGTAACAAGAGTATATAATGATCACATTTCCAGAAACAGTGATATTATGAAAAATCCACATTTCTTTCATCCTCAGATTTCATATTTCCATATTTTGGCCTTTATGTAAATAAAATCAATAAATTTAAACAAATTAGTAAATTAAATCTACTACCAACTTGTTCTAAATTTAAATGTGATTCTTTTAAATTTAAACATCCTACTTTCAATTTACCCTTCTAACCTTGAATTTTCCTTTTTCTCAATTTAAATTTATTTCCAACTTCCTTATAAATTTTTATTTATTTTCATGGAAATCAAGTTTCTGTTAAGTATATTAGCCTTATGTCTTGCTGCAGCTCCCACACCACTAGCCAGATCAATAATTTTCCTTGGGTTGTTCTTGCTTCCTGTCTTACTGTTCTGTTTTCTCCTCTAAGTCCCCAGATATGTTTCCAAGAATAACTTGCTCAAGTAAATTAACTGTGCAAAGGCCCTTTATAATGTTGAACTTTAGGGAAAGATAAACTGAAACATTGTCAGTAAAATTTCTTAGAAATTTTCTCACATTGTAATGCTATTTTAATTATGTACAATAAATTTACATATATAGCATATTGTTTGAAATAGGTTTATACTATTATAGTGATTATAAATATATAAATAATAAAATCTAAATTATATAAATCCTAATATTTCAACATATTTAATTTTTATGAAAATCTCAATTTTAATCCATATAAACATTTTTAATCACTTGATGACATGTGTAAATTGACTTCCTTTAGCCTCTCATTACTTTTCACTGGTTGTGGTGAGGAAGTACATCTCATCTCCACAATTTCATGGAGAACAACATTGTTAAATTTTGAAGTTATTTGATGACTAAAAATTAGTATCTGTTGTTTTATGCTTGAAATTTTTCATTGCTCATGAATTTGCAGATATTTCACCTTTTCACTTGTCACTTGAAATATTCTGGGAATGTTGTATCTATGCCCTTCTTATGGAAATCTCTCAACTATATAGAAAAGCTCAATCAACTGGTGATTTTTCAAAAAAAAATTTAACTGGCAAATAATTTTGCAATTGCTTCTATGATTGCTTCATACTATCTCTTGTAAAAAGTGGAATATAGGGCCTGTGAAAAAGCATAATGATAATATGAAGTGACAATGACATCAACTTGAATCCTGGTTATGAAACAAAACTCCAATATTAAAGAGGAAAGAAAGAACAATCAGATTGGTATAAAGTAATGTCTGAGAAATGGTTGGATAATTTCAATACTTCATCTCTGTGAAAACAATGGTGAAGCTAGCAAAAAAATATTTTAAATGATGATTTCCAAATATTGTATTGCATGATACACTATGACCCTTGATTTGAAACAATGATTTCTGCTGAATTTTGTACCCTCCCATCATCTCAAAATTAAAGTTCAATATCTTTGCTCATCAACAAATTACAAATTGAAACCCAAATTATCATATCAATATACAGTATTCTCATGGTAATTTTATGAATAATACATATGAAAGGAAATAATGGAAATTTCAATCAATAACAAAATGAATTAATTGTGTTGTATTCATGAAACTGAAGCATATACAACAAAGAAAATGAGAAAAAAATATGTCTACACATTAACATATAAATGGGTCACTTATATACTAATGGAATGAAGAAAAGACAAACAGAAAAAGCATTAAAGGATATAATTTCATTTTTCTATTACCCAGAAAAAGGTAAAACTTTTCTGGGCTAAAAATGTCAGCATTGGTGATAGATCACAACCATCCATTCTTGTATTCCTCAAGTCTATTTGATTTCTTCCCTCAGTTTTGACTCACTGCTTTCTCATAATTTCATCCTTGCATCTTAACATTTAATTATATCCCTTCCTATTATTAACCAGTCAGGACCTGAGTTCCCTCTGAGTAGTAAACATCAAAACTCTTATGAGGACATATCATTTTTTTTTCCTTTTAGCCTCTTTATTAGTGTGTTTTTCCTCCACCCAACCTGTTACTGCTTACAAAGAGGCTACAAATGGTAACAATCAACTGATTTAAAGTACCTGAAATGCATGCACATTAAAATTCCCTTAAGTACACAATCAGTTCCAAGTCTTCAGATCTGATTTTTATTTAGCAGGGACCATGGTACTGTTGGTATACCAGTTGTGTCTTTCATTCTGGTGTGGACATGGTGTCACTGAAAGGCCAGGAGAGGAAGCTAGACCTTGCATTAAGGAGCAGAGGAGAACAAGGAAAAACATTGAATTTGCAATTGATGGATCACTGTATTCAGAGCTCTGTCCTCATTTTGGCATGAGGAATAATATTTACATATAATAACATCCTTCTGTATAAATAAGTAAATGAATAAATAAATATATAAATGATCTTTGTGTCTTTAGGTATGTCATCATCTAAATGACTTGTTCTTTAAGACTGAGAAGTGGTAAACATATATATAAAAGATGGATATTCTTAACTTTGCCTGTGCACTACAGGTTAATGTCATAGTATTATTTCCTTCTCAAAGTGTGTGTTTTCATATTGGATGCAAAAAAAAAATCAAAATTTAAAAGTAAATATATTGCTTTAGATAAGAAAACCAATTTGTTAGAATAATTAGTAGGATTGAGTAGACATTTTTCTAAAGAAGATATGCAAATAGCCTTTAAACACATGAAAAGATGCTCTACATCATTACCCATTTAGGAAATGCAAATCTAAACCAAAATGAGATGCCACTTCATACCCTCAAGGATGTATATTATTTAAAACACCATGGAACATAAGTGTTGGAGAAGATTAAAAGACATTGGAAATCTAGTACATTGTTGGTGGGAATGTAAAATGATGCAGCCACTGTGGAAAGCAATATGGTGAGTCCTCAAAAAACTAAATATAAAACTACCATTTGACCTAGCAATCATACTTCTAGGTATATACATAAAGAGAGTGAAAACAAAGTTGGAGATACACAGACCAACTTTTATAGCAGAATTGTTCACAATAGTGAAAAAATGGAAAAAACACTAATGCCCATCAACAAATGCCAGGGTAAACAAAATGTGGTAGCTGCACTCATTGGAATATTGGAGTATAAGAGAAAATGAATTATGAGACATGTTGCAACATGGAAGAACATTGAAACATTATGCTTCATGAAACAAGCAAGATACACAAGTGCAAAAATTCTATGATATTACTTATAAAAGAGGATGAGAAATAGCAAATTCACAGAGATAGAAAGGAGACTGGAGGCTACTAGGTGAAGTGGAGAAGGAGGTAAGGGGAGTGTTTGTTTTTAAAAATAAAATTACAAGAATAGTCTTTTCAAATAATGGTTATGTGACAACTAGATATCCACATTCAAATCAATGAAGTTGGACTTCTGGCTCACACCAGTGGAAAATATGGGGTAATATGACCTTGAATTAAAAAATGAAAGTTTATGTGTGTTATTTAGAGTTTTTCATTACGTGGTACTGAAAATACTTCTGTACTTATTATGGTTTTCTAAGTGTAGATTTTCTATATCCCCAGTGATGTAGAATATACAGTCATGATAAGAAACACATAGACTTCTTTTGGTGAATGAAACCAGCACCTAGAAAATAATTTTCGTATTATGTCCTGTGTTAGCTGTGGCACAAACTCACACATCGCTCATATATTCACATTGAAAATGAATTAATTAAAAAAATTAGTAGGATTAACATAAAGAAAAATTCAAAATTGTATAAAAAATATTTTGAGATAATATGCTATCTAATGGTAAAACTAATATTTGAAATATGTATAAATATTATAGTTCTTTGAAAATTATAAGTAACTTTATAAAAACCTTATTAAAATTATATTGATATGCCCTTAATGATTCTAAGCAGTATATGGATTTTGAAGAGAATGAATCAAATGAATATTTATAATAAGAATCATGTGTACTAGTAATATTACAATTCACAATTCAATTGCCATAGATTTGAAAATCACTAAAAGACAATTACTTGATAAATACTGCAGAGCAATTTGATTAATGTGTCCTAGAAACATAAAACTTAATGCTCCTAAAATTAAAACGGAAAAATTCCAATATTTTATTTTTAATATAAAAATATATACAACATAAAAATTGTAATTTAAACATTTTTAATATATTTTATTATAGAAGTTGAGAAATTATAAAACAATCATACACATGTGTAGAATTCCCAGACAACTCTTCATGAACACACCACACTGTTGTAGAATATTTTTTACAGATTATGAAATACTGTCATCAGACTATTGGCAACTATGATCCATAGCAAACATTTGGCATATTTTTCCATATCCCTTATTATTAACACAGTACAACTTCCACATTAATGCAAGACTATTGCAATATTTCTGTTAACTACAGTCCACTGGTTACATTAATTGTATTTTACCCATGACTCTCCACATTCCTACCAGGCTGCAATAGTGATGTACATCCCTTCTACTATAAAGAAGGACATTCCTTCATTTTTACTATTAACCTCCATTCTCACCCACCTCTGAGTTCACTGTGTTATTCAGTCCCTAGATTATTCTCTAGCTTTCTTTCAATTGACAGTTATATCCCTAGACTACACTTTTCAGCAATAATCCCATAGAGTATAGGTTATTAGGAGAAAAGAGGAGGGCAGTGAAAGAGTACTGATGCTTAATGTATGTAGAAGTTTTAATTAACTTGACTATAAATGTGTGGAACAATTTTAATTTTACAAATAATTTGCAAAAATTACATTTGTAATGTGTAATCATCATCATCCATTACCAAAACAATTTCATCCACCAAAACAGAAACTTTATACCAATTAAGAAATATATGACCCACCTTTCCTCCACCCCCTAGCACATGAAACCTTTAATCAGTTGTCTTTTTCTATGAATTGGCTTATTTTGCATATTACATTTAAGTGGAATCATACAATATTTCTCCTTTTTTATCTGACTTATCTCACTCAGAATAATCTTTTTTATTTTATTTTATTCTTTAAAAGATACTTTATTTCATAAATGTTACACAAAAAATATATGGATTCTCATGCATCCCACCTCCCATACCTCCTACAACCTCCAACATAAACATCTTTCATTAGTGTGGCACATTAATTGCAACTGATGAACACATCCTGGGACTTTGCCATTAAGCATGGGCACATTCACATTGTAGTCCACACAGTTCTGCATATTATGTGATGATATAAAATGGCCTATATCTGTCATTGCAATGTCATTCAGGACCATTCCCAAGTCCCAAAAAGCCCATGTATTACAAATGCTTTTCCCTCTCCCTGGCCCCAGAGCTTCCAGTGGCCACTGGCTCCACATCAGTGTTGTAATTTCTTCCATTGCTTGAATCATAATACATCTATAGTAGAATACCATTAAGTCCACTCTAGACCATAGTTCTTCCCCCAATCCTGAGGAGTCTGGGATGGTGATGTCCACTCCACCTCCAATTGAGAGGGGGCTTATATCCCATGGATAAGATGGATAGGACTATCCTGCCTGCAGCTACGACTCTCTCCATTCCCTGGGACAGCCGTTGTCCATCATCATCTCCCTGTCAGCTGTCATGGGTGACTCCAACAAGATATAGAGTAGGAGTTGCAGCTTCACTGAAGTTCCAGGCCCAGATGGCACATGGACAGCCCAAAGACTCAAGTCTCTGGACATGCATTTACAAATTCCAGCACCAAGTATGGGTTTGAATACTAGGGACAGATGTGCCATGTGCAGGGAAGACATAGTTGAGTCTCATTCTGTCACTCTCAGGAGCACAAACTCCAAAGTAGGGTCCACTGGCAAGGTACGAAACTCCAGAGCTATCTGCCCTGACCAGAGGACCTGGGTGTCTCCAGATCCCTCAGAATCCCTACTATTTGGGTTGGTATACACTTTGGAAGTCTATAAGGTCATACTGAGATGTGCATAAGCGTTACCTCTGGGATGACCTCAAAACTCATTTTAAAGTCTCTTAGCCATATGAACTCACTTGTCTTTACATTTCCCCCTTTTATTTGAGGTTTTTTTCTAGTTGCATTGCCAGTTGGCACTTTGTAGCAATCCCTCAGTGCTAGGGAGGCTCATCCCTGGGAGTCATGTCCCAGACTGGGAGGAAGAAAATGTATTCATATGCTGAGTTTCGCTTAGAGAGAGGCCACATTTGAGCAACAAGGAGGTTCTCAGGTGGCAACCATTAGACACCCCATAACAATAGGCTAAGTTTCAATTTCAAGAGCAAAGACTCACAAGCTTAGTCATCAATATTAAGGGCCCATCAATGGATCATCCTCCTTAGCCAGTCACTGCCCCTACACTTACTTGGGGAAGTGTTGCTGCTCCTTTAGGATGTGGCAGAGCTCTCCAGGATGGCAATTCAATACTCTTTCATTTATTGAGTGAGTCTACACCCACTGTGACAATGCCCCGTGAACATATGAACATTTTTAAATACCTTAAATATATGCTCAGGTGAACTTCCTCCCATGCATCCCCCATCCCTGACACCCCAAACCAATGATCCTCCCCCACTCCAGTTGTAACCCTTTTGTGATCCAAAGCTTCTTCAAAGATGAAGCCATTACAATAGCCAAATACACTTAATAGGAAAATGAAATAATAATGATAAATTTAAATATAAGAGATAAAATACATAAAGATTTTAAAAAACAAAAATAAAATAAAAAGATTGGTATATTAAAAAATGAAAATGATATAAATTTTTTTTTGATATTTTGCCTTTCTTCACTGCCACATCTGGTGCCCAGTCTGTACTGAAGCACCAACACATCTCACTCCCCAGTGTCTCACTATTTTTCATTTTGTTGTCAAAGAAATTATAGGTCACAGCAAAGTCACACACAGAATACAGAAGACTCTCATAAACTCAACATCCACCCCCTTCCCTTCCCATATGAATACCTTTTTATGTGTGGATGGAAGCATGGTTATAACTGATATACAAAAATTGAAACATAGCTACTAAACATTGTCAATGGTCTACAATATGGTTTACCTTTTAGACAGTACACTTTTATAAATTTTGATGATATTAACCTTTTCTTGTGTCCATCATTGTAAGGTAATGTAGAATATTTCCACTGACCACTAATTACCCCCTGATTGATTTATTCAATTCCTCCCTCCCCATCCCCCTGGGGCCCATGGCACTCCCATAGCTTGACTCTTTAGATGACAAGATTCATAGTTACATACAACAAGTGTGAGGTCTTGACACACTGGTTTGTCCTTCCTTATTAGGAACTGCCTTTGTTCTGGAGAGGCTCCCATCTGTCTATTTCTAACAAATCAGTCCTACCACAGATAGTAATCCAATCCTTGTTACTCATTATGTGGTTCTCTACACACTGATACAACACATAATGACAATGAACACTCACAGACTCCCTAGAAGCCTGTTCCAGGTGTGCCTTGTCCTGAATGCCCCACAACCAACATCCTAAACCAGTAACCCTTCCTTGCATATTGCCATAAGAGCATTCCCAACTCTATACTTTCACCCTCATATCCAGAAATCCCTTGTTCACCTGGTCCCTCTCCCAAACCTCCCCCAGTATCCTGGGTATTCTAACCCATACTTCCTAATCAACCCACCTGTCAACCATGCACCACCCAACGCAATAATATCACTAACCTCCTGTCCTATTCCTTCAATACACAACTACAACCTATCACCTTACCATAGATTATGTCCATATGGGTGATGGCTCACAAACTTCTCTTGTCTATTTCGTGTAAACCTATCTTTCAGATAATATCTCTCTGAGACTGCTCAATTTCCTTAATTCATATCGGTGAAGTCATGTACTGTGTATCCTTCAATGCCTGGCTTGCTTCACTCAACATAAGGTCTTCAAGATTCATCCATGTTATCCCATGTGTTAACACTTTATTCCTTCTTACAGCTGAGTAATATTCCATTGTATATATGTACCATATTTTGTTTATCCATTCATCTGTTGATGGGCACCTCAGCTGATTCCAACTTTTGGCAATAGTTAACAATGTCGCTATGAACATTGGTGTGCATATATCTGTTTGTGTCTTTGCTTTCAGTACTTCTGGGTATATACCTAGCAGTGGAATTGCTGGATCACATGAAAGTTTTATAGATAGCTTTTTGAGGAACCACCAAATTGTCCTCCACATTTGCTTGACCATTCTGCACTCCAACCAGAAGTGGATGAGGGTTCACATTCCTCCACATCCTCTCCAACACTTATAATCAGCCGTGTTTTTTTGATAGCCATGATTTTAATGGGTGTTAGATGATATCTCATGGTAGTTTTGATTTGCATTTCCCTGATAGGCAACCAATTTGAGCACCTTTTCATGTACTTTTTAGCATTTATATTTCTTCCTAGGAGAAGTGTCTTTTCAGCTCACTTGCCTATTTTTTAAATGGGTTGTCTTTTTTTTTTTTTTTTAGGTGTAGGATTTCTTTATATGTGCAGGATAATAGGCTCCTATCAGATATATGGTTGCCAAATATTTACTCCCTTTGGGTAGG
>JAQZBX010059239.1:0-17569 GCA_029593785.1 Cabassous unicinctus | reverse complement strand
TTTTAAAGATTTATTTATTTATTTATTTATCCCCACCTTGCTGCTTGTGTTTGCTGTGTTCATTCGCTGTGTGTCTTCTCCGTGTCTGCTTATCTCCCCTCTGCTGTGAGGTCCTGCTGCATCAGCTCATCGTGCCGCGTGGGCCAGCCTGCCCTCACAAGGAGGCCCCGGGAAGCAAACCCGGGGCCTCCCACATGGTAAACGGGGGCTCCATCATTTGAGCCACACCCGCTTCCCCCTTCATATGTTCTTTACAAACATGATAACCTATGAGAGGGACAGAGAAGATGTGATACCCAATTTGCAGAATAGGAAACAGAGGCCCAGAGAGGGGAGGGGACTTGCCTGTGGCCACAGAACTTCTCACTCACAGATGAGAGAGCTGGGTCAGCTGAAATAAAATCCGGGACTCTGGCCAGGACATCACGCAGCAGAAGTGCCCTTCTGCTTTCTGCCACCTGTCAGTGGGCAAATAAAGAAACCCACATACACTTCTGCAGGGAGGCAACTCAAATGAGGATTAAATTTGTTGATGTTTTCGTCTGCCCTACTACCAGCAGAACCCACGCCACATCAGAAGCAGATTCTCATGGCATGCTACCCGTTGTGGTAGATCCGCAGGCCAAGTGGCTTCCTGCAGCACACGCCACCACTGTGCTCTTCATGGCTTAACGTGCTCAGTCCTCAAGGCACAGCCGACTAGAGGGGCTCTTGTCTCTGCAGAATGTTCCTGAGCCTGCTTGTCTAATTCCCTCAAGGAAATGAAAGACCCCTTCCCACTTCGGCTCCCAGGCTTCTCAACTCCCACGTCCCAGCCAGGATCCCCAGCCCGTGGCACAAGCGCAAGAAGTGGCCACAGCCTCCCAGGCAGCGGGGAGGGCGCCCACGCTGAGCTACTGCAGCTGCTGCAGAGCTTTGTGCCATCTCCTGCCTCTGTCCTTGTGGGCCAGGGACAGCTCGTTCTTTTTCCAGCCCCAGAGATGCCAAAGGCGTCCCCTTGCCAGAGCTTTTAAAGTTGTCCCTGCAGAGGTGACCTCCCAAAGGGCAGTGAGCCCCAGCAGGGCCCCCTAGCCTGACTCAGGAGCAACGGCCGTGCTCTGGTGGTCCCGGGGGCCAGCAGGGGAGGCAGGGGGAGGCAGGGGGGGACCACCAGGCTCTCTTCTGGAACATATCTGCCTCCCGGCGGTGCTGACATCTTGTACCAGCACTGACACTGTCCTGAGATCAAACGGTTCCCAAGACCATTTATCACGTGCCATCTCGCTTCTCGGAGCCAGTTTCCTCGCCTGTAAAATGGGAATGAAAATTGACCCTAAGATATGATCGTTTGTGTGACATCACAATGCAAACATAAGTTACATTACGATTCCTTAGGAGATAAGGAACAGCCTAGAAAGGAAGGGGCCGGAGAAGGTGGGTGGGGGGAAGGCACAGCCGTTTGCCACCTCTGCACACTCTGCCTGACAGGCCAGCTTCATGGGATCTTGTTCAGGCCACCCTGTGACCATCTGGCCGTGATGCTAGCAGAGTCACAGAATTGGGGGCTGACGGCACAGGGTGCAAAGGTCTACAGAAGGCTGAACTGTGCAGTTCCCCTGAAGCACTTCTTCATTCTCCTAAACAGGAAGTGGGGCTTGAGCACGGCATTCCTGTAAATGATTCAAGGTAAAACAATAAACAAAAACCCATCTGTAGTGGTCCTATCCGGCTGGGAGTGGGACAAAAAGTCAAACACAATTGTTTGTTAACGTCCTTGACTAACCACCCTCCTTGCTGAGAGCAGAGCTGCGTTTCAGGCAAAGGGTCCAAATTTCCTCAATTGCGACAGAGGACGTCAGTGCACGGTGACATGAGGGACGTTCTGGAGGGAACGTTTCAGGAGCCCTGAAACCTGCATTTTTATATCCCAGAGCTTCTAGGTCCATGACAGAGAAGTCGCGTAACCAGGCATAGCTCTGCCTTTCGAGGATGCACAATTTCTGTGATTCTGCATCGCTCCCTTGTACCGCGTGCCAGTGAGGAATGGCTGCTTCTGGCTGGAACCAGCTCTGAGGTGGCCCTAGGTTTCAAACATTCGCCACCTCTGGCTCCCTGGAGCAGGCCCAGTGGACCTGACTCTAGCCTCAGAGGCACATTGTTAAGGAGACTGACAGCACAAAGCACTGACTATGTGCAGGCACTTCCCATGTGTCCAGTCCTGTGGGGTAGCTGCTGTTACTGCCCCCGGTTTTGAAGAAGAGGAGACAGAGGCACTGAGAGATGCAGGCAGTAGCCCAATGTCATAGAAGCAGGATTTAACCCCGCCTGGCTCCAGAGTCTGCCTGTGTAGCCACAGTGCAGCGCCACCTAGGAAAGAGCATGAGCTCCCAAACGAGACTCTTTCCCACAGAGGACACAAAGGACCTTGAACCAGGGAGAACTGAAAGGACTTTGACAAGCGTAGCACTTCAGGCCAGAGTTGGGCAGCTGCCTGGACTGGTCTGTGTGCTAGAGCGGAGAAGGGGCTTCGTTGGGCGAGATCTCCAAGGAGCTGGCCTGGTGAGGAAGCGGGCCTGGGTCTTCGTGCACCATCTCTCTCTCCTCTCTGTGTGACAGCTCTTCTCTCTCAGAATGATGCTCCACGTTATGGGGGAAACAGATGTTATAGCTACCGGCTCGAATTCCTACGGCACATGGCCAACGAAGGATCCTGAGGAAATGCTCAGGTGGCCAGCCGGGGCCATGTCCCAGCTCTTTGGCCTGGGGAGTGACCAGAAGCAGTGGCAAACAGTGGGCGCAACATGCTGCCTCTTCAGGATACATCACACCAAGTTCATCTCTCCGCTGAGAGCCTTGTACCTCATTCCCATGGATAGGGAAGGGCATCTTGTATTCCCAAAGCCAAAGACAGAGCAAATTAGGTTTGCAGCATTCTAGAACTAGAAGCAGCCTTAAATATCCCTTAGCTTAGCCTATTACTTTATACTTCCACGTGTCTGGACAATTGGTTACTCGGTGGTGGAACTGTGACTAGATCCCAGGGCTCCTGTATCCAGCCCGGGGCTCCCTCTAGAACAGTAGAAATAAACCCTACTGCTTCCAAGAAACCGACTCAAAGTTAAATCTAGCTACAGGGTAAGAGATATTGCTGCAAAATTAGGCATCAAAACCCTAGCCAGTTCATTGCACCCAAGCCAGTATCACTTCATAGCAAGCTGATTCGATTGTTTTCCCTCCTTGGAAAATCTGAACATTGAGCCTGTGCTGTATATCGCTTCCTCTGACAGAAGCAGGTGCACACAATTCCTGACTGGTTTCCCTACTGTTCTATTAATAAAGTCTATTCTGTACTCCTGGGCCTTCTAGGAGCCATCTTTAAGGGCGCTTTGGAGGGGAAGCGAATCTCTTGTATGAGATTAAGCTTTTCATGATCCAGATATGTTACTTTATTTCACTATTTCATTCTAGTTTTTGTTTTTTAATTAGAAAATTAACATTAATACGTTAGTAACATCTCCTGCTCAGATGCTATTCGAGTTTCACTGGTTGTTTCAACATCATCATTTACAGCAAAAGGATTGCGTTCAGAGTCACGTGATGCGTTTCCCGGGTCTCTTTAGCCTCCTGTGATCTGGAACCTGTTTCATAGTCTTTGCTTGGCTTTTAGCACCTTATGTGCTTCAAGATCACAGGCCAGTTATTTTGCAGAATGTCCCTCAGTTTGGTTTGGTTGATGTCTTCTCATGTTTAGATTCAGAATATGCATTTTTTGGGCAGGAATATCACAGAGGTGATATTTGTCCCATTACTGATGATGCTAACTTGACTAAGGAATATCTGTATGTGCCAAGCCTCTCCACTATGCAATTACTCCATCCAGCTTTGGAATTAATAAGTATTTTGTGAGGAGGTGTTTTGAGACTAGGAAAATAGCTTGTTCTCTGTCAAACCTTCACCCACTAGTTTTTAGCATCCACTGATTTGGGATGAATTAATTATTTCTGTGATGGTTGTCAAACGGTCACTCCATCATTACGTAGACAATTGGCATTCTATGGTAAGGAAGAGCATTTTCTTCTCCCCATGTATCCATTTACGTAAATGTGGACTCACGGATTTCTGTTTTGTTCAATGGAGTCTAATTGCCCTAGATTTGGCCACTGGGACCCCCTTTAAGCTGGGCTCTGTGTCTGTTTGACATATCCCCATCATTCTATGAGCATATCAGACATATGAGGGAAAGAGCCTGCAGATATTTCCACCTCTTGGCTGTAAAATCACCCCTAGATTTTGTTTCTTCCTAGCTGAGGTCCCAGACATTGTGGGACAGAGGCAAGCCGCTTGCTGTGCTCTGAATTCCTGACTCCACAGAACCCATAAGCATAATAAAATGGTTGTTGTTTTAAGATTTTTGTTGGATGCTGGAGGAAAGCAACCCTTATTGTACAGTGGCAGAAAGTTTGGCAAAACTGTTGCCAGTGGTCATACAATTTTTTAAAAAAATGGTAGGAAGTGAATATGACTAATGCCCTTGAATGGTATGTTTGGGAGTGGATGAGATAGGAAAATGTATGTTGTTATATATGTTTCCACAGTTAAATAAAAAAAAAAAGAGCAACTGAAGAAACAATGACAATTAGATGCAATACATGGTCCTGGACTGGACTTAATAATGGAGGAGAAATGGCCCAAAACAACACTATTGGGATATAAGAAAAAATTGGAATATAGACTGAAAACGTTATATCAAAGTTAAAGTTTTTTTTTTTTTTTTGAGGTATTGGGGCCAGGAAGGAAACCTGGGACCTCGTATTTGAGAAGCCAGCGCTCAACCACTGAGCCACATCAGCTCCTCTGAGTTGGTTTTTTGTTTGTTTGCTTGTTGTTTGATTTTTGTTTTTAGGAGGCACCAGGAACCAAACCTGGGACCTCCCATGTGGGAAGCAGGTGCTCAACCACTTGAGCCACATCCATTCCTAAAGTTCTTGAACTTGATAACTGTACCTAAGGTACATAACAGGATATCCTTGTTTTTAGGAAATATACATGGAAGTATTATGTGTTCAAGGAGCATGATGTATATAACCAACTCTCAAATGTTTAGAAAATGAATAAAAAGATATACAGATAGATACATAGATGGATAAAGAGAATGATACAGCAAATGTGGCAAAATGTTAAAATTAGTGTATCTGGGTATTTGGGGTGGGAGATGAGTGCTGGAGTACTATGTAGGGGTTTTACATTATTTTTGCAACTGTCCTGTAATTTTGAAATTATTTCAAAATAAAAAGTTTAAGGAAAAAAAAAAAAAGAAAAAGAAATGGTAGGAACGGAGGTAGCTTAGTGATTGAGTGCACACTTCACATGTACGAGGTCCCAGCTTCAATTCCTCGTAACTCCAAAAAAAAAAAATTTTTTTTTTAAATGTATCTAATGAACCAATGAATCTGGTTAAGGAAATTTCATCCAAACAGAATGCTGAAAGTATCATCTGATTTCTTTTAGCAGTATAGCATAAGGTACGGACAGAGAGAACTGAGCTAAAGAGAGAAACACTCCATTTTCAAGCAGAACTTACAATTCAGGACTAGCTGGGTACACAAATAATACTTTCTCATTCCAGGTTTCTTCGAGAAGATTCTCAAAATAAGAAAGAGCCTCGGGACAAAGATCAAATCCAGGACATTGTCAGGAAAACATGTCAGGCTACAGGTGAAGCCAAGAGTCTTACTGTAAAACTCTATTAAGGCTTCAGAAAAATTTGAGTTGGTGCTGTGTAGACCCTTTCAACCAGACAAAAGGCCTTCTAAGGGTCCTAAGGGCATGACTTGCAGACCCCCTGCGGTAAATGATAGGGCTGCTAAGAATAGGGCATTGTTCCACAGCAGCTTCGTGGGGAGCCCAAAGTAAAGAAGGGCTTATTTTGAAGAGATTTGTGGGTATGGCTTTTGTTTGAGTGGATTATAAATTGATACAGAAGAAATTCACAGTGGTTTTAAAGGAATTATATTGGGGGCAGATGTGGCTCAAATGGTTGGGCGTCCGTCTGCCATATGGAGGGACATGGGTTCCATCCCCGGGACCTCCCGGTAAAATAAAAATATATAGAGAGAGGGCGCATGGGCTGCCGGGCTCTGTGTGCCGGTGAGCCACCAGGCCCCAGGAGCCATGCAGCAAGATGATGACGTAAAAGGAGAGAGACAAGACGAGATGCTCCAAAAGCTCCGAAAACCAGGAGTTGAGGTGGCGTAGATGGCTAGAACACCTCTCTCCTACATCAGAGGTCTCCAAGATCGAATCCTGGTGAAGACTGGAGGAGGAGGATGAGAAGAGATGAAACAGACACAGAGAAGTGCCCAGCGAATGGACACAAAACAGCAAATGGGGAAGGGGGGGGTTAAAATGGATCAAGTAAATAAGTCTTTAAAAAAATAATAATAATAAAGGAATTGTATTAGCTTGGACAGAAAGGACAAAGATGAAAAGAGGCCTTGGGACTCTCTTACTTTTATGGGCAGGAAGGGGGTTCAGAAAGCTACTTAACTGTCATTTCTTATGGAACAGGAAGGAGGACTCAGAGAGAAGAGCCAATAGCCATTGGAAACAACTCCCAAGGAGTAAGACTAAACCCTAAGGGACTGCAACGTGTGCCCTGATGGGTTTCAGTATTTCTATTGTCCAATTATTCTTTTGTGACTCCTGTTTTCTCCTTATCCCACTATTGATACTTGGGGGGAGGGGCAGGTTATTTGTTCCTTTCGTTCCTGGATCTTCAAATTGAGAAGAGTACCCTAGGAGCCACATCTGAGAAAGCCTCACTCACACCTGGAATTGACTTACATAAAGCAATCCTGGACTTTGAGCTTGAGCCTGATGCTATAATGAGATGAGTCTTTCAGGGGACTTGGGAAGAGGTGGGCATTTTGTATAAGAATTCTCATGACCAATGATACAAATACGGCATCTCCAAAGATGGCCACAACAAGAGCTCCCACCCACGGCTTTTCTACTAAGGGATCCTGCATTCCATCATCAAAAGGTAGAGTCTAATTCTCTTCTATTTTAATCTGTGACTGCTTCAGCCAATAGGAAGAGATGCTGTAACTTCCAGGGCTAGGTTATAAAGAGAATGCAGCTTCTGCTTTGTTTGCTGGAGCTTACACTTGGAGCAGCCATTTAAGAAGGTCACCTTAAGTCTACCATGCTGGAAGGAAGTCCAAGCCACATGGAGCCACATGCTGACACTCTGTTATCAACCCTCTAACCTGTGAGTGAAGCTGCCTCTGGCCATCAAGACTTCCCAGCTGAGGCTCCAGGCATTAGAGAGCAATGACCCGTCAACCCCCTTGTACATGCCTGAATTCCTGTCTTACAGAATCTGCGATCATAATAAAATGACTGTTATGTTAAGTCACTACATTTGGGGGAATTTTGTTACACAGCAGAAGACTGATTGATGGATGAATCGGTGAGTGAGAAAGCAAGTACAGTTAAATGCTAATTGTGGAATCTACTTGGTAGATGTATGGGTGTCCGCTATCAATTCTTTCAACTTTTCTATATATTTGGAAATTTTCATAATATAATGTTGGTGGGGAGGGAAGGAAAAAAAAAAAAAAAAAAACCACTGTGAACAATAGAAAAAGCACTAGCTGGCATATCTTGTGTATGGCAATGTGTTGGGCCCTTTGCCAAGGACTTTTACATTCATTGTCTCATTTAATCTTTTCAGTAACCCCATAGGTGTTATTTGCTTCATTTTACAGGTGAGGAAACTGAGGCACAGAGAGGTTAAGTCATTTACCTAAAGTAACAATGTTAGTGAGTAGTAGATGCAGGAATCCAGTTCAGGTGTGTGTGAGTCCACAAGTGATGCCCTTTACACCCTCAGCTCTAGAGCACCCGGGGTTCCTGCCCACCCTCCCCCACCCACTTCTTTGATAGAGAAAATTAAAATGGTCAACAAATGGCTTCAAATGACTCCTTACTTTTCACAATCCTGCGCTCTTCCTTCTTTATAGGAAGAATCCTAGAGTTCTTCTTTTAAACTCTCTTCCTTCAGGGATGGACTGACCCCTTTCCAACATGCTTGGCAGTTGCACATTCTTTTCCAGCTGCTAAGAGAAGCTCCATCACGTGTGGGCCTCCAAAAGTGGCAGAAGGTTGTAATGTGCACTGTCTCCTTTTGTTCTCATTGTACCCTGGAAGTAGGGCAGCCCCCCCCCCTTTTTTTTTTTAACAAATAAGAACACTGTGCAGCTCAGAGACCTTAAATATGTGGCTGAGATCACACAGGGTTAAAGACAGGGACAAGTCTCACTCCCAGTCTGCTGACACCAAGTCCAGGGCTTTGAGCTTCTGTTTCTCTTAACGGGTCCCCAGACTGGTTTCTGGCTAAACCCAGCCTAGTAATTAGGCTGCACTTGCTCTCAGGTGCCCGTGGTTTCTGAGGATGTTTTCCAGGCGTTAGTACTCCCGTGGCACAATCCTGAAGAGCTTTTGAGCATGTGAGCAGAAACTGGAGCCAGCAGTGGACATGCACACCTGGCTGCCTCCGCGGCTTCTTGGGAAAGGATGCTTTCCATCCTGGTTTCCGTTTCCACCAAGGGCTTGTGAGACGCGTGGATGTCCCACCTTGTGCTTCACTGTGGCCCTGGGGACAGTCACAACCTTAGAGAAGCCAGGGGAACACCTGGGAGCACCCATCTTCCCCTAGATAGCAGAGAAGAGGGCTTGTCCCTGCGGTCTGCAGGTCCGCAGGCTGGGCAGGGGCCGGCTGGCCTCCTGCGTGCCCTGGCACCCCCAGGGCAGAGCTGGAGACCCTCTATTTCAATCTGACATATTTATTGGAATCCAGTAAATCCTATATATATATATATATATTTCAAACTAACAGATCCTGGTGCCTCTAAAATCAAACCTCACAGGGAAATGGATGTGGCTCAAGTGATTGGGCTCCCGTCTTCCATATGGGAGGTCCAGGGTTTGATTCCTGGGGCCTCCTGGTGAAAAGCAATTTGACCTGAGCGGAGAGCTGGCCTGAGCAGAATGCTGGCCCATGCAGGGGTGCAAGCCCGCGCAGAGAGCTGGATCAGCAAGATGACGCAACAAAAAGAGATGCAGAAGAGAGACAATAAGAGATGCAGCAGACCAGGGAGCTGAGGTGGTGCAAGAGGCTGAGCAGCCTCTCTCCACTCTGGAAGGTCCAAGGATCGGTTCCCAGTGCTGCCTAAAGAGAAGACAAGCAGACACAGAAGAGCAGACAGCGAGCCCAAAACAATGGGGGGGCAGGGACAGGCAATAAATAAATCTTTAAAAAAATAAAACCTCACAATGGGTCCCCACAGCACCTAGGGGTAAGGAAGACAAAGAAAAGGAAAAAAAAAAACATAGGCATTCATTTATTTGTTTGTTCAGTCTTTCACTTCTTAAACATTTGCTGGATTTTTGCTATGCTATGCACCAGGCTGTGTGCTATATGCTGGGAAGACAGAGGCAAGTTATACTCACTCTTCGCCCTCAAGTAGCTTACAGTCAAGTGTGGGGAAGCAGGTTTGCACTAAAACAGGGGATCTGAAAAATTTTTCGGTGCAAGGTCAGATGGTAAATTTTTTCGGCTTTGTGGACCGTATGATCATTGTCATAACTACACAGCTCTGCTGTTATAGCATGAACACAGTAATAGACAATGTGAATACAAACGAGCATGGCTGTGTTCCAATAAAACTTTATTTACAAAACCAGGCAGCTGGCCGTAGTTTGCCAACCACTGCACTAGAATGTAGGTGTGTGCAGGATAGAAGTCAGCACCTGGTATACATGGCCCAGAGGGGGGACTGGTCAGTTTTAAAGAAGAGGGGGTTAGGACTAAACAGGCTTTGTGGAGGAAGTATTATACCATTGAGCTGAGTTGGATAAGAGAGGTATAAATTTGCCAAGTGGGCTGGGGAGAGGCATAGCATTGTTGGAAAGGGTGAGCAAAGGCCCTGTGGTAGATAGATCATTGTGTGAGAGTTCAGGCAGCCACAACCAATTATCACTAGAGATTGGGGAAATGGGGAGTCAGAGAGGAGGCTAGAGAAGGAGGCAGCGTCCAGCTCAGAGAGGTTCTTTGAACCTAAGAACTTCGGTCTTTCTACTGTTCCTCTCCTTACCTTGATAACACCCAGGTCAGAGTGGGAAGAGGAACCAATATGGATTGAGCTCCTTCTGTTATTCCATTATTCTGGGTAGACTACCTAAATGATCTCAATATCATTCTCATAAAATACCATGAGGTCTTATTAATCCCAATTTGTGATGGAGCCACTTGCCCTAAGTTGATTGCTTCTGCTAAGAGACAGAGTCAGGACCCAAACCCAGATGTTTCACACCAGACCCCCTGCCCGCTCCATGTTTGTTGGGCAGAGGAAGCTGCCCCCATAGCACTGAGACTTGCTTCCCTCGCTCCATTCCCAATGACCTCTCCCTGCTACTGAGATGGCTGAGGGAATGCTCTGACTTCTCAGAGTTGGACAGGACTTTAAACATGAGTGGGGAAGAGAGTCGAATTTTTGGTGGTTGGGGGAGAGAATCATCTTGGGGAGACGCTAAAAGGACCTGTCTCCTCTGGGGTGGAGGCCAAGACACCCCGTTAGTTAGGCGGGAGCAGGAACAGGCGGAGAAGGTTGCGGCCCCTCCTGGGCACTGGAGTGTGTCCACATGGCTGGCCGGAAGTTCAGGAAAAGCCTGGCTCCCTTGGGGGTGAAGGGAGGGCCTTTATGGTGGGGTGTTTTTCTGTTCTGTTGCATTCCACCCTGGCTGAGGCCCACCTGGAAATCATGGTAGAGGCAGTGACCTTCTTGGGTCTTGAGGTCATAAACTGAGAAGCATTCCAGAGATTCCTGCTGAGGATTCATGCCTGGCTCATCTCATCTCCTCCCTGTGCCTAGTTTACTGGCTGCTCAGTTCCTGAACATTTCAATTCTTTAAATCTACCCTGTGACGGTTTGAGTAATACCTAAGAACTGGTCTCTTTTTCCTGTGTCCTACATGCCAGGCATTTGGTAAGTGCTCAAATTCAATGATATTAAGTAATTAATTAACCAAATATTTAAATATATCATTTATACAAATGCTTTTTATTCATTTCTTCACATTTGCTTCACACTAAGACCTCCTGAAACCATTCCACAGAGGTTTGGCCTTTACAGAAGCCGCCTTCTTGCACTCAGAGGATGGTGCATGAGCAGCCATCATTCTAATTAAATTTCCTAAGTTTACCTTTAAAAAAAAATGTGGTCCATGGCCCAGCAGAATCAGCACCACCTGGGAGCTTGTTAGAAATGCAGAATCTCAGGTCCTGATCCAGGCCTACTGAGTCAGAATCTTTATTTTAATACGATCCACAGGTTATTCATATGCACAGTAAAGTTTGAGAAATACTGGGGACATGCTTTTGCACTTGGGCCCAGAAAAGGTCACTGACCTCCATTTCATTCCTTAAATAACCTCTAAAGCAGTATTCTTTATATAGTCTGAATCCGGCTATATTTGCAGTCCAGAAAACATTATTGGTGCCCACAAATTCCTCCCCTATCCAACTACTTTCCCTTGAGTATGTTTGCCCTATTCCGGCTTCTAGTAGCAGGGTACTTGGATGGTAAGGAAGTGAGCAGAAATTTTTTTTTAATCTGAATTCATCACCATTTAAAAAAAAATTACTTATTTTTTTAATTCCCCCTCTCCGCCCCCGAGATGGCTCCCTTGTCTGTCTGCGCCTCTTCTTTAGGAGGCACCGGGATCTGAACCTGGGACCTCCCATGTGAGAGGTGAGTGCCCAACCACTTGAGCCACTTCCGCTCCCTGCTGGTTGTGTCGTCTGCTGGTTGCAGCATCTGCTGGTTGTGGCATCTGCCCGTTGCAGCATCTGCTTGTATTCTTTAGGAGGCACCAGGAACCAAACCCGGAACCGCCCATGTGGGAGACAGGCACCCAATTGCTTGAGCCACATCTGCTCCCCAGAAAACTTTTTTTTTTTTACATTATCTAATTTAATCCTCATTCTAATCCCGTGAGGAAGTTAATATTTTCTTTTTAAAAATTTATTTATTTATTTTTAAAAAGATACTTATATTACATAAATGTTACATTAAAAATATAAGGGATTCCCATATGCTCCCACTTTCCTCCACATTAACAACTTCTTTCATTAGTGTGGTACATTCATTGCAGTTGATGAACACATTTTGGAGCATTGCCACTAAGTATGGATTATAGTTTACATTGTAGTTTACACTCTCTCCCACACAATTCTGTAGGTTATGGCAGGATATATAATGGCCTATATCTGTCATTGCAGTGTTATTCAGGGCAATTCCCAAGTCCTGAAAATGCCCCACATTACACCTGTTTTTCCCCTCTTCCTGACTTCAGAACCTCCAGTGGTCATTGCCTCCACATCAACGATATAAATTCTTCCGTTGCTAGAATCACAATAAGTCTATAGTAGAACACCCAGTAAGTCTACTTATTAGTCCATATTTTATTCCCCAATCCTGAATATTCTGGGATGGTGTATTAGTCGGCCAAAGGGTGGGGCTCAATGCCCTACTTATGTGGCCCAGTCCACGTCCGAATCATAACTCAATCATGCCTAGATTAACAGATCAGTTTACAAGCATAATCCAATTATATTTTTGGAATTCATAATTACATTAAATTGGCCAATGGCCACACTCCACCATCTGAATTCCAAAAATACATTACAATATTCAAAAAACCTTAAATCAGTAACAATCCAAGTACAAAATCATATGATAATCATTTTAAAGAAATACAGTTCATCTTGAGGCAAAGTCCTGTCTGCTATAGACCTCTTACAAAACCATTTAACTGCTTCCAATACACAAATGAAAAGACAAATGATAAACATTTTCATTATCATAAGGAGAAATTGGTATGTTAAACATGAGTCATGGATCCTCTACAGTTCAGTAAACCTGCAAGGCATCCTCCATTTGATTTCAAAGTCTGAGAGTCATTCTTATGATGATGGTTTCTTCTCCTTGGGGCCACATGGGGACCCACCCTTTCCACAGGCTTGCCCAATGGCCACTTTCTTGGTTCCACCCTCATCGAGCATCTGGGTATCGACCAAGCTCCAGACCTCACCCTCCAAGAGTGTTGGGGTGATTGCCACACCTTACCCAATCTTTGGGTTAGAGTCTTAGCCCCCTGAGTACAGTGAGGTGAAGACAACATTCCCCCTAACCTTTGGCATACAGGTTCAACCCTCTCAGAGCAATGGGTTGACCACCTGACCTTCCCTAATCCATGGGGGACAGGTACACCCCTCTCAGACCTATGGGGTGTTGACCTTAACCACCCTAATCTTTGAGGAATGTGCTCCACCCTCTCTGCACCCTGGGGTGGCAAAACTCTCCCAGAACATCGGGTGGGGACATCCACCCTCTTCAACTGCTGGGGAAAACTCACCCTCTCTGCAACATGGGGCATCAAAACTTTCTCAGAACATTGGGTAGGAACATCCACCCTCTTCAAGTGCAGGGGCACACTCACCCTCTCTGTACACATGGGTGGGGCTCCTCTCTTGGCCCAAGGAGATGTCTTAATTCCAGATCTCTGCTTCCATTGTTTTCTTCTCAAAGCTGATTCTCCTTCAATCTCTTCTTTCCATGTCCTTTTTTGTCCAAGCTGACAGTGGTTTTGTTTATACAGCTCTCTCAAAAACATTGTTGGTTTAGCATGCAGGAAGCAGGGGTCCAAGCCATCAGACAGTAAGACTTTCCACAAGTCTTCCCTAGATAACTGCATCTTCAGTTCTGATTTACAAGTTCCAGGTTTAGCTAAGTCCTCAAATGGGGCACTTTCATCTGGAAATTTGATTTCCAGAAACTTGGAAGTTCCGGAATCAGTTTCTGTTTTCTTTGTGCCCAAAAGTTTAGTCTTTAGTGTATTTCGCTCATCTAGTATTTTGCTATAAGCTGCAAGGAGAAGCCAAGCCACATTCTCCGAGTTTAGCTTGGAAAGTTCTTCAGCTAAATGCTCCAGTTCGCCATTTTCAAATTCTGTCTTCCATATAACACCAGGAGTTAATCTTGCTAACTTCTCGGCAACTTTAAAACATGGATCGCCTTTCTTCCAGTGTCCAATAAGAGCTTCATCATTTACTTCTAAGGCATCATAGAAAGTCTCTTTAGTGTCCATATTACTATCAATGGTCTCTTCAAAGTGATCTAGGCCTTTTCCATCAAGCATTTCACAATTCTTCCAAAAAATACCCTTACCCATTTATAAAACCGTTCCAACATTTTGGTAATTACAAAAGCACTTCCTCACTCCTCGGTACCAAATTCTGTATTAGTCAGCCAAAGGGGTGCTAATGTGAAATACCAAAAATGGGTTGGTCTTTATAAAGGGTATTTATTTGGGGTAGAAGTCCACAGTTACCAGGCCATAAAGCGTTAGTTTCTTCCCTCACCAAAGTCCATTGTCACGTGTTGGAGCAAGTCAGCTGCCGACATTTGCCCAGGGTTCAGGCTTCTTGGGTTCCTCTCTTCCTGGGGCTGCGTTTCTCTCAGGGCTTAGCTCCTGGTTCCTCCACAAGCTCAGCTGTAGGCAATCAGGCGAACGGCTCACTTCTCTTCTCCTGGGGCCTTCTTTCCAACATCAAAACTGCTTCTCAAAGACTGCTTCAACTCTGTTCTTTGCATTCCCTTTTATATTCAATTCCCCACCCACCAAGGGGTGGGGCTCAATGCCCGACTTATGTGGCCCAGTCCACATCCGAATCATAACTCAATCATGCCTAGATTAACAGATCAGTTTACAAGCATAATCCAATTATATTTTTGGAATTCATAATTACATTAAATTGGCCAACGGCCACAGATGGTGATGCCCAATCCACCTCTAATTGAGAGGGAGCTGTGATCCCATAGGGCCGATGGATGGGACTCTCTTGAGGTTGTATGAAAACATTTAAAAATGACACATCAGAGCCAAATATCCCATCTCTATAGTTACCATCTTACATGGGTAAGATATATCCTGTGTCCAGTTTCTTCATTCTTTTATTTTTTTTTTAAAGATTTATTTATTTACTTTATCCATTTAAAACCCCCCCTTCCCCATCTTGCTGTTTTTGTGTCCATTCTCTGGGCAATTCTCTGTGTCTGTTTCATCTCTTCTCATCCTCCTCCTCCAGTCTTCACCAGGATTCGATCCTGGAGACCTCTGATGTAGGAGAGAGATGTTCTGCCATCTGCACCACCTCGGCTCCTGGTTTTCGGAGCTTTCGGAGCATCGTGTCTCATCTCTCTCCTTTTACGTCATCTTGCTGCATGGCGGCTCTGCGGCTCACCAGCACACACAGCCTGGCAGCCCATGCACCTTCTATATATATATATATTTTTATTTTACCGGGAGGTCCCAGGGAACGAACCCAGGTCCCTCCATATGGCAGACGGACGCCCAACCATTTGAGCCACATCCGCCCCCAGTTTCTTCATTCTTTTGCCATGGTTTAGAGTGAAGGTAAGTGACTTTTCCAAGTTCTCACAGACAGGCTCTAAGTCAGAAGATCCCCTTGTTGCACCACTGTCCTTGGAATGACAGTAGAAACCCAATCATCAGTCCACCCTCGAATCAGTCCAACACTCCCCTTTGCCACAGAAGGCAGGGTTTCCACAGTCCTAGCTGTGGCAGGTGCTATCTTCACGACCATGCCTGGGGTGGAGGACAGAATGCCAGCTTCAGAGTCAAACACACCTGTTAGGAATCTGAGTTCCGCAATATACCATTGGTGTGGCCTCCAGCCAGGTACATACTTTTCTGAGCCTGTTTCCTCACTTGTAAAGTGGACATGATATCCACTTTGCAGAATGGCTGTGAGGCTTCCAGATGGACTATCCACTGAGCCTGCACAGAATCCAGCACATGTTGGATGCTCAAAAATTAATCATCCTTTCTCAGAGACTTGCTGCCTTGCTCGAGAACAACCTTTAACTCCCTGCTACCTATGGGAGAATATGCAAACTCTTTAGAACCCAAGGCCTTCCCTGTCTAGTTATTGTCTCACCTTTCCAGCTTTCCCTCCTACTTCTCCCTTAAATGAAGGTGTGTCTTAGTTTGCCAAAGGCTGTCAATGCAAAAAGACCAGTGGAATTTATTAGGGTAAGAGCTTACAGCTCCAAGGCTGAGAAAATGTCCAAGTCAGGGCATCCTCAGAGATGCTGTCTCACCAAAAGTTAGCTGCTGGCAGATCCTGGACTCTGCCTTCTCCTCCAGGCTCACTTTCCTCCTGAGCTTGGTAATGGATGATCAGGCACACGGCTCATTTCTCCCAGGCCTTGTCTCTTCAACTTCGGGCTGCTCTGATGATTCCAGCCCCCGTCTCGGGGTTTCTCTGTCTTTCTGTGGCTGTAGGTGATCCTAGAGTCTTCTCTGACATGACAACACTCTGTGTTCCCTTTATACAAGATTCCAGTAAAAGGATTAGGACCCACCCTGGTCCCGCAATCTAATCAAGGGCCTTAATTAAAGTGATCTAATCAAAGTGATCTAGTCAAAAGGTCCCTTGACTGAATCTAACCAAAAGGTCCCACATACAATAGGTTCACATGCACAGGAATGGGTCATCTTAAGAACATAATTTTCTGGGGTCTACAAAAGACTCAAACCAGGACAGGATGTGCTAAATAATCTGATTTTCTTATCACTGACTTACATTAATATTATTTATTCTACAAACATGTAGGTTGGTCCAAAAGCTTGTGAAGAGTGCTGGTTGATTATAGAAATTAATTGATAGCTTCTCCTATCAATTAATACTGTGGGGTTTTGTTCTTTTTAATCATTATCAAAGAACATTTCCTGTTCCAAAACAGCCATGCCTTCTTTTGCTGTTAAAATAACCTTAAGGTTATTATTGTGAAAAGTATGTTTAAAGTTTAATTTAAAATCCATTTTAGATAGCTATGTCTAGGTGGAGTTGGCCTCTATTCCCTACTAATAAATCCTCTCCTTATTTTGCAATACAGATGAGTTCATTCTATTAATTGCTCATGAGTTGTTCATTTAGTTACGGGACTTTAAACCGATAAACTTTTGTGTGTCTGGTTCTGGTTAATTTCTTATGTCAAAAATGTAAGGTTTGGTCGTTAACTTTTACAACTATTTTGATTGTCATTTTCTGATAGAGGTTTTTCTAAAGCCCTAGTATTTTTCCATTTCTATGAGTGAGCATGAGTGTTTTGGGTAATGTTTAAGATGGTTTAGTTAGACTTAGGAAGGTGAATTCAGAGTGGTCGGGTATCCCCCAAACCTCCCAAAGTCAGCCAGGTGCTTGGAAAGAGTTACAATTTGATTCACTCCCATGTACCTTGCAGTCTGCTTACCCTGCTGTGACTCATCTCCTCTATGAGTTCCATGAATTGAGGAGAGAGAGAGAGAGAGATGGTGGACAAGTGTTTCCTAGACTGTTCTTAATTAATTACTAATTTCCTTCTTGGGCTATTTGACCATGGGGACGTTCATAAACACTGTACTCTAAACTGGAGAATGTAGCCCTTTTCCTTAATCCAGG
>JAQZBX010059238.1:0-17571 GCA_029593785.1 Cabassous unicinctus | reverse complement strand
AGGATGCACCAGGAACCAAACCCAGGACCTCCCATGCGGTAGGTGGGCGCCTAACTGCTTGAGCCACATCCGCTTCCCTGTTGTATTCATTGTTTAAGTCTCCTGAAGTCTGGAAGTTTATTGGGGCAGATTCACCTCAGACATTTATTCTTTGGCCTATATAATATACAATATTTTTTTTGGTTCTTTACTTCCTCCCTTCCTTGCTCCCTCTCTCCCTCCCTCCCTTCTTTCTATCCATCCATCTATCTCAATTTGAGTGCGTTTCAGCAAGAGGAGCTCTCCAATTACACTCAACCCACCACTATCTTATGTCCTATACATGACACAATTCATTCAGTGAAGTTACTTGCCTGGACTTTGTTACCTTTTTCTTAAATGTTTTGGGGAAAGGGAAATATATAAATTTATAAATTATGCTGAGCACTATTATTATTACTCATCATGTATTCATTTGTATGTAAAATCTGTTTATATTATTTAGTTTACTGTATTTGAAATCTGTCTTCCCTTTTAAGATGAGTATTTTTGCTTTATTGCAGGTGACAGGGGTCTCTTTTAGGCCTACAGAGGGAAGTAAGGGAGCCCTCAGGCCCACTTGGCACCTCTATAATTTCCCTTTTCTAATTTAGGTCTGCTGCTGAGTTCAGGTTTGTGGTTTCCACCTCCTCTCTGTTTGCCTCCCTGTTTCTGTACCACTCTACTGAATGTGTCTTTTTCTGGGGGTTTATTTTCAAACTCCCTGAGACAGAGAATCCAGTATGGAGAGAAGCCTGCTTGCTGAGGTTTGCCTATGGGCTCGATGCAGGATCCTACTGTCCAAGGATGTGTTGACCAGAGCTGCAGTGTGACATGACTCTGCATGGCAACTAGTATGCAAGAAACAGTCTTTGGCTGCTGGCTCAAATCAGAGACTCCTCTGGTACAGAGGAAACCAGAAATTATCCGTGCTAAAGAGCATACAACCTGGAGTCATATTGTCTGGGTTCATAACTTGACATCACCACTTACTGACTGTGGGCTATAAAGTGAGTTAGTTCACTAATCTGTGCCTCAGTTTCTCATCTGTCAAACAGGGATAACAATGCATATGTCATGGGGTTACTGTAAGGTTTAAATCAGACGATATATGTGAAGGGACTACCACAGTCCTGCACATATATCAAGTACTCAATAATGCTAGTTATTGCAATAATAATTATTATGATTATTATTTGGCTACTTCCAAGGCTCTAGTACAGTATTTTTCACATAGCAGCTTCTCAAAAAATATTTGCTGAATGAATATATGAACTACTGAATCAATCAAGTAGTTTGGCTGAGTAATCTCTCAGGTGGTATTTTAAAACATTACTTTATACCCTGAAACTAAAATAAGTGCTCCATCTCTTCTTTTGAAACAAATTATTTCCATAATGAGATTTGCATTTCAAATGGGCTTTAAAACAAAGGAGCCTTGTTTTGTTTTTTTCCCCCAGAGCAGGTCTGGATATTGTTCTACATAAGGTCCCAGTGAAAAGCTAACAATGGCTATAGTTCTCTCGGACCAAATTTAGGTGCCCAGCTCAATCTCTACAGCTTCAAACAACTTGAGAGTCCATTTCTGGGACTGTGCATAAAGCCCACACACCTACTGACTGGCCCTATATGTTGCTTGGAGCATTTCTTTTGATGGGGGACAATTGTGAATCTCATTACACTACATTAGTAAGGAAACCAGAAATAGAGGTGGCCAATATGATAGATGGAAAAATAAAAAAGTCATACCACAGGAAGCGGATCTGGCTCAAGCAGTTGGGTGTCCGCCTACCACATGGGAGGTTCCAGGTTCAATTTCCGGTGCCTCCTAAAGAAGACCAGCAAGACAGCGAGCTGACGTGACAAGCTGGCATGGCGAGCTGACACATCAAGACGATACAATGAGATGACACAACAAAGAGACATGATAAGGAAACAAGTGGGGAGCAGAGGTGGCTCAAGCGATTGGGCGCCTCCCTCCCACATGGGAGGTCCTGGGTTCAGTTCCCAGTGCTTCCTAAAAAGAAGATGAGCGCACAACGAATGGACACAGAGAGCAGACAGTGAGCATAAGCAACAAGGGGGGTGGGGGAGAAATAAATAAATAAAATAAATCTTAAAAAAATAAGTCATGCCACATAATTAATTAATAGTTCTTTAATAGTGATATGTACTGTATTTCATTGTACTGTGACCCACTATGTCTCCTTATGTTCCATGGTTCCACCTAGAGAAGGTGGGGTACTGGGAAATATGGTCATTGTCTGGATAGCCACTTGCCAGCAGTGACTCTATCCTATAGAAGGGGAGCACAAATCTTTGGTGGCCAGCTAGTTGTCTCTGCCACAGTCTGCCTCTTTGGCCACCAAATATCCATGCTCACCCTTCTTCCCACAAAGAGAAGACACTCGCCCCGTCTCTAAAGGAGATGACCTAAAAGTCTGGTGGTCAATGAACTAAAAAGGCAAGTATTCTGTACTACACCTCCACCCCCAACACATATACCCTCAGTATATGTAAGGACTGGAGACTTGGAAAAAAATACTCCCATTCAGAAAAGGAAGACTAGAAAACACAGAGCTGTCACTATCACATGGCAGTTATAAAATCCTGCTAGGTGAGCATTGTGAAGGCTTCCTACATAGTGGACAGAGTAAGTTTCTTGATTAGACTTTGATTCTGCTCTCTGGGAGAAGACCTCTTGCCTATTTTGCTCTATGGTCGCTGGCTTCACTCCCTGGGAATTCTTATTTATTCATTACTCTTCATGGACACATCTGAGGAGAGTTTTAGGGACTGTGTTCTCCTTGGGGGCAATACAGTTTTTCAAGTCTGCTTCCTACTGATGTAAGTTTGGGAACCTAAAGGTGTTTCAAGGTTAGGAAAAAAAAGGTTCAAGGCTTATTTAATCCAGGATTTTTTTCTAAACAAGTCCCTCAAAAATTCAATTGGTTTTTGATTATATTTGTTGCCAGTTAGCCATTTCTTAGACATAATTCTCAAGCCTGATGAATTTCTATGCTTCCTTTCAGCTCATAAACAGGTTGTTCTTGCCTGAGCTTATCTCCTTCTAACAACTTGATAAATAATGTCAGCACTAAGAAACACACACTATAACATTCCCTTATCCATCCTCATCCTTTAGCGCTGGGCTCAGTAGGTACTTGATCTGACTTTCAATTTCTCACAGCCTTCAATTTTACCAAATGCTTTGCTCCTGCATAGCATGACTTCATCATTCCTGCCTTTAATATCTGTTTCCCTGTTGCCCAACCACGAAACCAATACCATATACTTTAGGTTTTTGTTGTAATAGGACCCATTTCAAAGTGTCAGTCTCTGTGATGTTTAAGGCAGCATTAATTGCTATAATAATAAATCCAGAAATCTGGGTGGCTTAACAAAATAAAAGTTTTGTTTTCCCCTCATTCAGTGACATCCAATCAATTTGTGTGTGTGTGTGTGTGGGGGGGTGTATATCGGCTCTACATAG
Organism: Cabassous unicinctus; assembly: GCA_029593785.1. Classification (NCBI taxonomy): domain Eukaryota; kingdom Metazoa; phylum Chordata; class Mammalia; order Cingulata; family Chlamyphoridae; genus Cabassous; species Cabassous unicinctus. The sequence continues at coordinate 14,060 of JAQZBX010059238.1, read as the reverse complement.
CCATTCAAGCTGAGAAAGATTCTACCAGCTTCAAACTGTGTTTTCCAAGATTGCTTTGAATGTTGGCATCCAGCCAGCAGATATAGGAAAACACTGAGTGGAGGATGATGTAGGACGTTTTCATGGACCAGGCCAGTAAGGAACATTCAAAACTCTGCCTACATTCCATTTAATGAAACTCAGTCACATAGTTACACATATAAGAGTGCTGGAAAATGTAGTTTAAATGTGTTCACAGGAGGAAGGGGAAACAGGCTATCTGTTGTCGAAATTCCTTAGAATACAGTCTGAAGAAAGGACTGAGTGCTGTTTTTTTTTTTTTGTTTGTTTGTTTTTTTTGGTAAGTACAAACCCAAGGCAGTCAGCGTGAGGAATAAAGAAAGTGATGTGAAGTAATACAAAATAATGTATTAGCATTCTGGCTACTGCTTCATGATGAGCTATGAAAAGATGTACTAGGTCACCTGTCAGGTGTACCTACTGGGCACACAAGGTATCTCTGGTTAGGGTGGTTGGAGAAACTGTGCCTCTGAGAAGTCTTTAGAATGGAGAATCTATTTTCCCAGATCTTTTCCATCTACTGCCATTGGTCAAAGTTCACTCCAGGGGGGACTTAACTCCCCTGCACTCTAGGTTGTGTTATATAGCCCCTTAGGTGACTGCATAGGATACCAGATCCCTCGCCTTGTGGACTTACTAAAGTTCAAAAATGGCAGGGAAGTAAAAAAATTCCAGGCTGTATGGTGGCAGATGAAGGAGAGGGTCCAGTACTCCCTGGACAAGGGATTGTTAGAGGCCCCCACAGCAACAGCAGCATAGCATAGGAAGCTAGTGGGCTGGGGACATCTGAGTGGCTTATAACATTTGTATATGATACATAGACTTGGTGAATATCTAGTCAGACTCTGCCACACAACAATAAACAGCCTCAAACTGGTAATGCTTTTTCAATACCATAGATTTCCAGAGTAGAATTGCTGGGTTAACTATATATATATCAATCAAGACTGAATTTTACTGCTTACAAAAAACCTTGATCTAAGTAGTGGCATAAGCAATAACAAGGAATCAGGTGGTAATCCAGGTTGAGTGGGTGCGGCCACTCAAGGAACCAGACTATTTTTATCTTCCTGGTCTGCCATTCTTAGCACATGGATTTTTGTCCCCCTGGTTACAAAATGACTGCTATGCCTAAAGGCATTGCACATGCATTCCAGAAAGGGAAAGGGGGAAAGGAGGATGAGAAAAGAGCAACAGCTAGCTATGTCGCTTTTTAATAGGAAAAAAGTATTTCCTAGTAGCTCCATTTCTGCTTCCATCTCCTTGGCCAGAATTGTATCACACGGCAGCCCTTAGCTGCATAAGAGTCTGGAGGTGCATATTCTAACAAAATCGAGGCTATCTTAGAATGGAAGTAGAGAACTGATTTTGGGTAGGCAATTTGATTTGCATTGTCTGTCAGAAAGGTAAACTAATTTTCAATTTGCCAAATTTTCTTCCACAAAACCATGAGCAGTGGATAAGAAAAATCTTTTACCCATATCCCTGTGGGCAATACATATCATTGCTCTAAAGTCTGTGGGAAATATATATATATATATATCTTTTTTTTTCCCCCCAATCTGCTGAGTATAACGTGACAAAATGGAAATGTTAAGCCTTTAATTCACAGATTAGAATTAGGCTGTTATAGATTCAAGTTGATGTGGTTCCTCTGAAGAGGTGAACTCTATTGAAATAGGCAAAGTACATCATAGATCTTTATTTGGATAGAATCTATTGTCTACCCACTCCCTTTTTTCCCCCCAGCACATCTATTGTCTACCTAATCCCCTTTTTTCCCCAGCACATTCTTTATCCAGTGTGCCATGGCTGTATATGCCATATCATTTTAAAATTATCCTTAGATCTTGCTGTTTCGAAAGGAACTAGATAGTATTTGGTATAAGAAAACACTGCTCCAATATTTCAAGTTTGCTATCTCCATTATCTTCATTGTCACCATCACCAAAAACCTTCTCTGTCATAAGTATCATTGCTTATCATATTTCTTTAATTTACCCCTCTGAAAAAAGTATAAAAATTCCTACCATTTTAGATTATCTTCTAATCTAACTTGTATTTATTTTTTGTTTTTCTTCTTGACTCACAGTGTATTAATTTTTCTCAGCTAATTCCTTTTGAGCAATTCAATTTTTAACATTTTAATCTAATTAACATTTTAAACTTTTAGCTTTCTTATTTAAATTGTTTAAGTATTTTTCTTAGGCACAAATCTTTCTAACTTCATTATTGTTTCTTTTCTTTCTCTTTTAAATATTCTGATCATTTTTGTGCTTTTTGATCTTACAGTTTTCTGACTTTATTTTTTATCTTCTTTTATATTTTTGGTTTATAAATAGAGCAAGTAGAAAATCTAGTCACAGAGACAAAATCGACAGATTTGCTGATAAATTGGTCATAGATGACGAGGGAAACAAAGGAATTCGTTTTGAAATCTAGCATTTTAGCATGGCTTTGGAAGTCTCATCATTGTAAGGGTTAAGGGGAAGTACGAAAAAAAAATAGTAATTTTTAATTACGTTAGACACGTTGAAATTATCTTCATCAATGAGAACGTGAGAGCCTTCAAATCAAGTGTGGTCTTTTTCTTACAAAAGTAGCCTGTTATTTTTGCTGAGTCCATGCCTTGCAGGTTCTTCACCTGAAAAAAGTGAACAATGATTTGCATGTCAACGGATTCTTGGGAGTATTTAATGAAATAATGGATGTAAAAAAGAAGAGACTACACGTGTTAGCTATTATCTTTCTCTTCCTCCCCCAGTGCTGGGTACATACGAGAGTACTAAACGCAAGCTCGTTGAATGAATGAACGTATGACGCGGGGCCAGAGAGCTGCTTATTTTGAAAATCTGGAAGCGTGGAAAGCGTAAGTCTTGACACAGCTGTTAGATGGAAGGTCAATAAAATTTTGTTATTTAAAAAAAAAAGCACCGACTAAACTACAAATCCCTTCCTTCTTCTCGAAGTAGATGCGTCACGTGTCTTACCAGAAAACCAGAAGTCTGTTCCCTTCGCCCAATCACGCCGGGAAGCACATTGTACCGGCTACAGACTGGCCAATCCTGCGGAAGCTTGCTCAGCGCCCCGCCCGGTCCCGCTTCCGCGCGTAAAGCTGACGGGTCATTAGCGGATACGGCGGCCGGGGGGGTTGGGGGGAGGGTGCCAAAGGCCTTCACCCGGCTTCGCGCCTGGCTCGGCCTTCGCGGCTTTCGGCTCCTTCGCTATGGCTCCCAAGGGTGGCTCCAAGCAGCAGTCCGAGGAGGACTTGCTCTTGCAGGATTTCAGCCGCAACCTCTCGGCCAAGTCCTCCGCGCTTTTCTTCGGGAACGCCTTCATCGTGTCGGCCATCCCCATCTGTGAGCACTGGAAGCGGGCGGGCGGAGGAGGCCGCCGTGCGCCTTAGACTGGGCGGGGACGTGGCAGGGCCGGGCGGACCCACGAGGCATGAGCGCGGAGGCCTTTGGCCCGCTCCTTCCCCAGCTCCTCCTGAGGGTCGGGGAAAGCTTGCAGCCTTTCTTGGCCTCTTTTGTTATCGTCTGGGATAGTGATGGGCGGCAACACTGGGAAGTCTTGGAGCGCTTTTAAAAGTGTGCACGTTCGTTGGTCCCACCTCCGGAGATTGTGATTAACACACTCTGGGATGGCGGCCTCGAATCTTTATTCAAACACTCAGGTTAAGAACGTGTGGTGTTAACCCTCAGGCCTGTCTCCTGCTGTCTGTTCTTCTCCACACAACTGTTGCATTACGAATTCTTAAACTTCTCCTTATTTTGGAGAAACTAATGAGTTAGGTGAGAGGCTGAGGTTCCAGTTTCAACCCTCATACCTGAATTAGAAGTGTATCCTTCGGTGAAGCGCTTCACACAGCTAACATCATTTTCCTAATTTGCAAAATGATAGGTTGGGCCAATGCCCTGAGACAGCGATCTATTTTGTTTAGACTTTTTAATGGTACAATAAGGGCTGTTCTAGAATTTCCACTTGAGATGGGAAAGCTGAGGTTTGCAGACTTGGCCAAGGCCGGTTTTAGAGCTCAGGGTTACTGATTTTGAACCTTGTCTAGATTCAGATGTATTTTTTGTTTTGGTCTTACAAAACCCAGCTTGCAGTAAATGTGATGTGGAGCCCTTCTGCTCACTGGCGGGACAGCACTGCCTTGACTTCAGACAGCAGCCACGTCAGCATGTAAACTCTGGTTTGGGACTGCACGTGGTGTTTTGGAAGAGCCTGTATTTAGTATAATAGTACCCTAATGAATGAATTTGAAGTCTAAACTGATTTTGTTGAGTCAGGTTGTTCTCATTTTAGAAGAAGCAGAAATCTCATCTGAACTAGTAATAGGAAAGTTATGTTTTCCCTCGAGTGTGTTCTGAACTGTGAAAGCTTGAGATGATAACTGTTTACTGGATAATCCGCTTCTGAAGATCCTCAGACGCTGTATTGAATTCCCCAACCTCACCAGGCTTAGCTGTAATTAATGCCGGAGGTCTTTGTAACTGGGTGGAAATACTTTGTTTCTTTTCGTCTAACCCACCCCCCTTTTTCCCCCTTATTCAGGGTTATATTGGCGAATATGGCATATGGATCTTATTCAGTCTGCTGTTCTGTATAGTGTGATGACCCTAGTAAGCACTTACTTAGTAGCCTTTGCATACAAGAATGTAAAATTTGTCCTCAAGCACAAGTAAGTATAATTTCTCAAGTGAAAGTATGTATTACATATTGCATTTTTACATAATTGGATGCCTTCTTAAAGATCATTTGTGTGTGTATATGTGTGTATTGATTTTAGTAAGTATTTACTTGAGATGTGTATGTATATATTTTTTGGAGGGAAGGACACATCATTGCTAGGAAGAATTTTTGACTAACTGAAGCAGAGGTAATGATGAGTGATCAGTCAACATTGCTATCAGTTTGAAGTCAACTGACTTCAGTTGAAGTCAGTTTTGCAGGTGGAATTAGAACAGTTAAGCAGTAGCCTTAATCATGGGATTTATCAGAAAAACAAACCCACAAATTAAATTAACATCGCAGAAGCCAAATGAAATTACTTTATGGGAAGAATTGTTCTGGAATTTCCATGAACTATTTTTGGAAGTGAAAGAAGTAGTTTTTATTATTATTATTATTAAACCTGCTGATACTATGAATTCTAATTACATTTTTTCTTACAAGTGTATAAAAATGTAAAGGATTACCGTATTTCCTCTATTCTATGGCCCTATGTATTATAAATAGATTATTTTTTAGTGGTGGCTTTTGGGAAAGAAAACTCAAGCCTCATCACAGTAAATTTATACATTAATTATAAGCAATTATATACTTTGGTTTCATAAAGATTAAAATGTGCACACACAATCGCTTCTCGGCCTTTTGGCTAAGATCAAGTGTAAAAAGTGCACACACACAAAAATCTAGATTTGAGGGTATATGGTAACCTTTATTCAGTTTGCAATGGTCGTCTTGGGAAGCAGGTAGAAATTAATTTTAAATGGAAGAGGGGGCTCTTTGAAGTTGATTTCATGAACACTTTGTCTGACACTTGGTTTGGGATAATAAGATATTTTTCTTCCTGAATGTGGTCTTCTAGGTGCTATGTTTCTTTGGAAGCACTTTCTAATAGGCATTTGGAATTTTGCTGACTCTTGAGGGGCTGTGTATTTTGTGTTTACATTATTCTTTTCATTTCCATAATTCCCTCTATAATTTGAATACTAATTACTTTTTGCCTGAATTGCTGTAGCAGTCTCCATCTAGTCTCTCATAAACAAAAGTTAAGAGCCCTCCCTTAACTATATATGCACTGTATAAAGCACATTATGTATTCCTCACATCATCCCTGTGAGGTGCAGGTTTCATCCTTAGTTTATGAGATGAAGAGCATGTATTTAACTTATCTGACATTTTTATCATGTCACTTATTTAACAACCCATCATGGTCTTTTCTAATGTATCATATTCTTCTAGGCCTCTGGAATGGGAGTCTTCTGTCTCCATCCTGCCAGTCTGGCCTCATCTTTCAGGAATGGACCTTAGCTTTTCTGACTGAGCCTTTGTGTTATCCTCTGAATTTGACTTGTGCCTGCTGTCCCTTTCCTTCAGTACATATTCATTATTTTGAGACCTAGGAATCTTCCAGAGAAATCTCTCCCAACTTTGATCATTCCTTTGCTTTATTATTCCTGTGGTAGGCTCTTTGTGATGTCAAGAAATAGAAACTCACTGAGATGATTCTAGGTAACAAGGATTTATGGTAAGGCGGCCAGGATGTGACCTCTGGCCGCTAAAAGTGGCTTCAGCAGTTTCGCCACTGTCGATCTGGACACAGAAGATTAGGTGACTTGGCTGCAGTTCTATAGCGCAGAAGAGTGAGCATATCATCTTTGTTGTTTTTCTGTTTGAAAGTCCCTCCTTTACCAAATGCCATTCCAGAGACCCAGCCTATCTTTTCCTCTGCAGTTATGGGCTCTCTTGTGAGGCATGGCCATCTGTGGATAAGGAAGTCCTCAGAAGGAGGGCTAGGGCAGCAGGCCTCAGAAGGGGTCACCCTGCATGACCCATTCTTTACGGTTCCAAAGGAATCGTAACTTATGTTTGGAACTTATGTTTTTCACTTGTTCTGCATATCATATTTCATTCACCTCTTTGGAATCAAAATCATGTCCTTTTTATTTTCTCATTTTTACTTGGCCTCTTTTTTTTTTTAATCCATTTTAACCGCGTCCCCCCCATTTTTGCTGTTTTCGTGTCCATTTGTTGGGCAATTCTCTGTGTCTGTTTCCTGCTCTCTCCTCTCCTCCTCCTGTCTTCACTGGGATTCGATCCTGGGAACCTCTGACGTGGGAGAGAGGCGTCCTACTGCCTGTGCCACCTCAGTTCCTAGTTTCTCAGTGCATCTTGTCTTGGCTCTCCCTTGTGTCACTCTCCTGTTACATCATCATCTTGCTGTGTGTTAGGTGGGGCCTGGGCAGCTCACCTGTGCACCTTCTGTATTTTTTTTTTATTTTACTGGGAGGTCCCAGGGATTGAACCCAGTTCCTTCCATATGGGAAACGGACACCCAACCATTTGAACCACATCCACCCCCTTTACTTAGCCTCTTGAGGGCAATTGCCATGTCTTGCTTTATTTCATTTCTGTTTTATTACATTTATTATAGCAGTTAATGGTAAATTTAGTTCAGTAAAATTTCAATGACTTTTACTGACTTACAGTAGAAATTTTTTCTAGTCAGAGTTTTGGTTTAATATTAAATACTGCCACTGACATTGAAATCTATAAGATTTGCAGGGTGATTAAGGCCCCAAGACCTAGATAGATGTTGTTTGTGCATTGATGTTGGTAGTAGGGGAAAGATGGCATCAGAGTTGACAGTCTGGATACCAATCCCAACTCTCCTGCTCCTCAGTGTGTGGCCTTGGGCATCCATTTTACCCCTCTCCAGGCATCAATATTCTTGAACTGTAAAATGGGAATACTAATGGTACCTCATAAGGTGGTGAGGATTAAATATGATAATATGTGTGAAATGTTAAACATGGTGTCTGGTACATAATGAATGTTTATGTGCAAGGTTGGAGAGGTTTGGGGGTGAGAGGGCCCTTAGAATTTGTTTAAAAGGTGGCATGACTTTAAGGAAAGTTTGCAAAGATGTTTTTCTTCTAAGAAATTAAATTAAAAAAAAAATTTTTTTTTTGCTTTTATAAAATTTTTATATTTCAATTACATGCTCGTTGTAACAAATCCAAACAATACAAAAGTGGATAAAGGAAGCAGTGAAAGTCTTCCCTTTCTCCCAGTTTTGGAACTTTTTATATGCTTATGACAAGTGGAGCAGAGGGTGAGGGTGCCGGCTCGATTCTTGGTCTCCACCACTTACCAGCTCCACAACCCTGGGGAAGTGGCTTAACTTCTCTGTGCCTCAGTTTCCTCATCTGGAATATGGGATAATAGTATCTCTCTCATGAGGCTGTTCCAAGGATGAAATGTTTAGAGAAGTGCTTGGCAAAGAATAAGTGTTAAATAAATCATTAGCTATTCTTCCCATATATGGCTTTTAAAGGCCAAAATGGGTATTAACACTGTACATACTGTGCTGCAACTTCCTTTGTCACTTTTAAACATGTGAACTTCCTTCCAAGTCTATACATAGGGAACACTTTTTTCATTTTTTTAGTAGGTACTGGGAATTGAACCCAGGAACCCGTACATGGAAAGCAGGTCCTCAACCACTGAGCTACATCCGCTTGCCGTGGGAACACCTTTTAAAATAATGGTTGTGTAGAATTTTGTTGTATGGATGTACTATAATTTCTTCATTTCGAAACAACAGATATTTAAATCATTTCTACTTTTCTAAACTGTTACAATGTTGCAGCCTTGTGCTTTACATGCTTATGCTTAGTATTTGTGAGATAGAGTCCTAGAAGTGGGATGGCAGGATTTTAGGGTATATATATATGTGTGTGTGTGTGTGTGTGTGTGTTTTGTGTGTTTGTTTTTAATTCTGGAAAGGTTCTAACATACTGATGTAAAAAAAAGAAAAACCTAGTTGATTTTGTGGATTATCTCAGATGGCTGAGTGCTAGTTCACTGGAGCAGTTTTGGTCTTGTTTTAGAGCATTGGGTGTTGAGTGGAGTTTATTTCCAAAGAGCCCTGTTGGAGGGAGGGGAGAGGGGTTTGAGGTGGCTTCATCTTCTTGAGTTGCAAATAAACCTCCAGTTAGGTTGTTATGCCTCTTTTAGGAGGTGAACATAGAATTGTAGACCTAGAAGAGAAATTACCTAACTACCAGTCTCTTTAAGATTTGTCATTTGGACAGATGGTCAGCTGTTTGTCCTGAAGATGCTAAGTTAGAGATAACTAGCTCTTGAAAATAGTTTATTCCTGTGTCTGGACACTCTGATGGTTGGGGTGTGTGTGTGTGTGTGTGTGCGCGCGCGCATATATATATATATATATATATACACACACACACACAGAATTTATTGGGAAATGGGGGAAAAGAACAGAGCTTGCTGAGAAATGAGAGAGAAGGACAGAAATACACAACAAGATTTGGTGCAGGTTCCTCTAGGCAGAGAGAGCCCCATTTCTTTTTATTTGATCTTTTGTGTTAAAAAAGTGAACTGATGTTCAGTTAAGAGTGCCTGGTCTGTTAGATTCAGAGAGAAGTTTCTGCCCTTTAAAGCCTAGTATCTCAGGAATGAAACAAGCATATAAAGCAATGATTTTTACATATTGAATAAGCCAGGTGATGTTGGGTCTTTGGATGAATAAGTACATTATCCTAAAGTATCTCTTAAAAAGACAGATTTCTCCTTAGCTCCCTTTTTCTTTAGGTGTCAGAGCCTGTTTCTTTTGATCTACTTTTCTCTTCCAGTTATCAATTGTTTGGGATAACAAAGTTTACAAATAATTGCCTTTCTAAAAAATACTTTTTCTCTTTAATGATGGCAATTCTAATTTAGTTAGTTCTTCAGTGAGAAAAAGATGGAAATATAGGTAAAACCAGTCAGACTTTGTGTTTAACATGTATCCCAGAAGCATCCTGTTGAATGCCTTGAATAATACTGAGCTTTCTTTTCTGGAACCTCTCCTGATTTTCCGCAGCTTTTCCTTGGTACACTGACAAACACTAAATACGGCATAGTAATGAGTGACTGATTAATTGAAAACACTGTCAACAGATTTCTATCTCCATGTTCCATACCCTATTGCTTTTAATATGCCTCAATATGATGTGGAATTTTTTCATAGTGGGACTATGTTGGTAATTTTTATATTTTGCTTGTGGTTAGTTATCATTTTTTCTGCTATATTTATAGTTATAAAGGGTATCAAACTTAGGCAGCAACTTCCGACACACTTCTAACACCAGCTGCAAAGACTGCAGTAACTCAGTTCAATTCTGACTCTTAACTACCTGGAGTTAGGCCTGACTCTACAGGAAAAGGGCAGTCCTCTACAAGACTGTACTTCAGGCACCAGTCCTAAGTTTGGGGCTACAGGTTGCCTGTACTTCTTACCAACTGGCTTCGGATTTGGGGGTTCCCACCACCCCCTCGAGTTCAGTAATTTGCTAGAACTACTCACAGGGCTGGCTCAAAGTGTGTTAAGATTATAGTTTTATTACAGTAAAAGGATACAAATAAGCCAAAAGAAGAAGCGCATAGGGTGGGGTCTGGGAAAGTCTCAAATGGAAGCGCTTGTTCTTCTCCGTGTAAGTCAGAATGCATCACCGTCCTGGCGTAGCAATTTATCTTCTCAATTGTGGAAGCTCCTTGTGATGAGTTTATATGAGGTCTCATGTAGGTATGATTATGTCCATGAGTTTTAACTCAGTCTGCAGCCCCTCTCCCCTCCCAGAGGTGGGGGAGGTGGGTTGATAGGATGCGGTTCACAGCCCCAACCCTGTAATCACCTTTGGTCTTTCTGGTGTGGCCAGCCCCCACACTAATACTGCAGGTGTGACTGGCCCCACCCTGTAACTATCCTGGGCCCACCATGAAGTTCAAAAGGCACTCCCATCACAGGAAATTCCAAAGATTCAGAGGTTGTTTCTCCAGGAACTGGGGACAAAAACCAGCTAAGTTGTTCATTATACTGCAATGGTTAATCATTTCTCCTCGTATTATGGAAAGTGTATCTTGTTGAACTTAAATGCCATGATCTTTGGAAGGCTTTTGCTATTTCATCATAGTTTAAATTTTATCCTTTCTTTTTACTAGCAACCCCAAAGGATAAAATTCACCTATAGATTTTCTCATGAGTATATTTTTACTTTTTATTTTTTTGATCTGACTAATCACTGCAGATTCTGATCTGATTTCTTGGGAATAACACTATTCCAGCCTTTTTCGGCTGGTTTCATATTATCTTTTGGGTGCGTCCCTCAAATCAGTGGTTCATTTAACCAAAAGTGGTATGGTCAAGACCTTCTTTCTAGTGAGATTGTCCCTTGGGGTGGAGTTAAACATTACTTTAAGATACGACAGCCGTTATTCTCTCCTTGTTTATTAAGCCTAGTTTTCTTTTCTGTTATTTACTGGAATTGAAATCCTACATCATTTGATAATGCCTTATAAAATTTATTTGTTGAACCATTAAATTAAAGGTTAAAACAAAAAGGAGTTATGTAGTGATTCAGAACTAAATTATGTTAATAGCATTTGACTTTTATATCCATATTAAATTCCTGAACTTTGGAAAATTCTTAATTTTAAGCAGAAACCCAACTAACTAATAAACCACATCTTGGAAGCTTTTGAACTCTACTTCTCTTTTGGCTAGTACAGTGTAATAAACTTGGAACTTTCTAGCTTATTTTCATGAAATGTAAAGTGTCATATAGTTGCTAATACAAAATATGAGTACAGCATGTTTCTGAGAGAGTGTGATGATCACCCTTGGAGCATGTGGAAACTTTGTTCTTTTTTTCTTTTCCTTCCAGAGTAGCACAGAAGCGGGAGGATGCCGTTTCCAAAGAAGTGACTCGAAAGCTTTCCGAAGCTGACAATAGAAAGATGTCTCGGAAGGAGAAAGATGAAAGGTTTGACTCCTTCTTTAAAGTATTTGTGGATCAAAAGAAAGGAGTACTTTGGAGAAAATAAAGTTTTTATTTCTGCTAAGAGAATGTGGGTATTGGAATTATCTATGATAAAAATTGGGGTTGTAGAAGTAGTAGTATGTGAATAGTAATAAGAACCCTATCAGATAGATACTATTGTTATCCCCATTTTACACCTAAGAAAACTGAGGTATGGAAAGGTTGGATAACTTGTCCAAGGTCGCAGATTAGTGTATTACAGAGCCCTGATATAACCTGGACAGTCTGACTTGAGAATTTGTACTTTTAACTGCTCTGTTGGGATTTGGGATTTAGGAGGCCACAGAGCTTTGTCCAGTGCTTTCTCTGTCACTTGATAATTGTGCGACCTTGATCTTATCACTTAACCCCTCTGGGAAGGGTGTACATTGTGTTTATGCGTTAGCATTTCTAGGTGGAAGTAGTTTTGTTTGGGCTTCCTGAGGGACATTCAGTTATTGGTTATCTACAGTGTCTGGGAAAAAGGAAGGAATTAGGTTTGTCTCCTGTCACCCAATTCTGTGACACATTTGTTAGTCCCACCCCCAAGTTTTTCCTGCCAGCTGCTCTTCGAAGGCTTAATAAGCAGTTTGCCACCTGACATTTGAGTAGCTGAAGTCCTTGAATAATTGAGTAAACTTGTGTTTAAGAGTTGCCAGATGGTTTAATAGAGGCATGAGTCTGGTCATTTTCATGGATCTTAAGTTTTAGTATCAACAAGATACTTTGTGGAATGGAATTTTTATCCCATTTCCCTCCAGAAAGGCTGTGGGAACTTGCAATATTAAAGTGCTTATAAAATAAAGCAATACAATTTTTTAAAGGATCAGAAATCATTTAAAGGAAGAAAAAGTGGATGAACAAGGCCTCTAGAAGTTGGTTACAGCAGTTGAGCACTGAACTTAGCTCTGAGTTTCCAAGTGTCAAGGAAGCATCTTAGGTCATCTTTCATTGTCCACGGAGGAGAAGCATGCAAGTCCTTCTGAAAAGAAACTTTCCTGGCACTGAATCTTGGGAGGACTTTATCAAGTGGATCCTTATTTAAGGGACACTGAGTAACTTAATGAACAATGTCTTATACAGTGGTTTTGGAAAGGCATCAAAACTTTGAAATGGTTATTGCTTATGAATCCTTTAAACTGAAGACATATTTTTAAAACTATAACAATGGAGCCTTTTTGCAGGGAGCAGTTTTAATAAGTCTGGCTGTGTAGTTTTCTGATTGCATATTTTTGAGTAGGAATACAGGTTAGAGAATCTAGAATACTTTTTTATACTTTTTAATTTTATTCATTAGAACAGTGGTTCTTAAACTGGAGTGCACATCATAGTTATCTGAATTTTTTTTATATATAAACTTTATAGGACATTTTATTTATTTTTTTGAGGTTTTTCTATTTTTTTTTTTTTTCCTTCCATATTTATCTGAATTTCAAAATGCCTGTGTCAGCTCTTCATTAGGGTGTTTTTAGAATTGGCCAGATTAAATCCTGTGTTTATTGAGACGGAATCTCTTGTATTTGTAAGGGATTTCAAATTAATTGTCCCTCTAACTTTTTAGAAAGAGTGGTCTTCTACCTGGAAAGGAACAGGCTGTATATTGAATGTTTAGTTATTATTGTTTTCTGGTTTTGCATGATTAATTATTTTAGGGATGGCAAATAGGTCTTCTCTGCCCATTGCAGGCATGCCTGGTTGGTCTTTCACTTGTTCTTGCTCCTGGGATGTAGCACAAAATCCTTCTCTGTAACATGGCATTCAATAGTCACTACTAGTGAAGCAGAGTTGGAATTGGGAACGAAACCTCTTTGCCATTCCCTGGATTGGGTATTTCAAAGTAGAGTGAGGTAGAGGTTTCTTGGATATATAAAATGCAGAGTGATTGTCAGAAGATTATAAAATTTCTCTTGGCATCAGTAACAATTTGTGCTATTAGTATTTCTCTCCCCAAAGCCACACTCAATACAGTTGTACCTAGGCCTGTATTCGTGAGTAATTTTGATAATTGGAATTGAAAACTCCTGTTGAAATCTAGTGTGTTTCTCCTTCAGAGGATGAGTTACTTCCAAGAGATGTGATCCAAGAGAAGGCTTATCAGCCCCTCTTTGGCTCTATGTGTATCTCTCAGAGCTCCCTCTACAATCATTTGAAATATATAATATATACTCAATGCCACTTTGAAACTGCTTTAAAACTCATTCATCCAGGGATGGAAATAAGCAGAGGAGAAACAGATTCATTAACATTTGTCCTAGGATATAAGTGTTATTCCTTCTTTCTTTTTTTTTTTCCTAAACAATTTATTGAAGTATGTCATTCATACATGAACATACATAAACTATTAAGTGTTCAGTGTCAGTAAACATTGTAAACTTACAAAACAAACATGCATACCATCATACAGGG
>JAQZBX010059237.1:0-17590 GCA_029593785.1 Cabassous unicinctus | reverse complement strand
AAAAAAAAAAAACTAAAACTAAACTAAAATTAAAAGATTGGGATATTTAAAAAATGAAAAATGAAAAAAAAATTTTTTTTGACCTTTTGCCTTTCATCACTGTAGTATCTGGTGTCCAGTCTATACCGTGGCACCTTCCCCCTCTCATTCCCCAGTGTCTCACTATTTTTCATTTTGTTTTCAAAGAAGTTTTAGGTCACAGCAAAGTCACACACAAAATACAGGAGACTCTCATATACCCAATATCCTCCCCTTTCCTCCCCCCCATATTAATACCTTTTTGTTTGTGGATGGTAGCATTGTTTTAACTGATATACAAATAGTGAACATAGCTACTAAACATTGTCAATGGTTTACACTATGGTTTACATTTTAGACTGTACACTTTTATAAATTTTGGTGATATTTACCATGTCCTGTGTCCACCACTGTATGGTAAGAAGAACATTTCTACTGGCCACTAAATACCCCCTGTTTGATCTATTCTATTCCTCCCACCCCATCCCCCCAGGGCCCACGATGACCCCCTGGCTTGTCTCGTTGGATGATAAGATTCATAGTTACATGCAATAAGAGGTCTTGACACACTGGTTTGTCCTCCCCTATTAGGAACTGCCCTTGCTCTTGAGAGACTCCCGCCTGTCTATTTCTGAACAAATTGGTCATCCCAAAGATGGGAGTCCAACTCCTTCCCACTCATTATGTGGGTCTCCACACACTGATACAACACAAGCACGAGCAGGAAAAGAAAAAAATAGATAAATGGGATCTCCTCAAAATTAAAAACTTCTGCACCTCAAAGTACATTATCAAGAAAGTAAAAAGGCAGCCTACCCAATGGTTGAAAATATTTGGCAATCATATATCTGATAGGAGCCTAATACCCTGCATATGTAAAGAAATTCTACACCTCAAAAATAAAAAGAAAAACAACCCATTTAAAAAATGGGCAAGTGACCTGAAAAGACACTTCTCCAAGGAAGAAATACAAATGGCTAAAAAGCACATGAAAAGATGCTCAACATTACTAGCTATTAGGGAAATGCAAATCAAAACTAAAATGAGATACCATCTTACACCCGCTAGAATGGCGGCTATTAAAAAAACAGCAGACTATAAGTGTTGGAGAGGATGTGGAGGAATGGGAACCCTCATCCACTGCCGGTGGGATTGTAGAATGGTCCAGCCACTGTGGAGGACAGTTTGGCGGTTCCTCAAAAAACTAACTATAGATATGATGCAGTGATTCCACTGCTGGGTATATACCCAGAAGAATTGAAAGCAAAGACACAAACAGATATATGCACACCAATGTTCATAGCAGCATTGTTCACTATTGCCAAAAGTTGGAATCAACCCAGGTGCCCATCAACAGATGAATGGATAAACAAAGTTGGTACATACATACAATGGAATATTACTCAGCTGTAAGAAGGAATAAAGTGTTAACACACAGGATAACATGGATGAATCTTGAAGACCTTATGTTGAGTGAAGCAAGCCAGGCCTTGAAGGATGAACAGTACATGACCTCACTGATATGAATTAAGGAAAGTGAGCAGTCTCAGAGAGCTATTGTCTGTAAGATAGGTTTACAAGAAATAGAAAGAGAAGAGAAGGTTGTGAACCATCACCCATATGGATGTAATCTATGGTAAAGTGATAGAGTGTAGTTATGTATTGAAGGAATAGGACAGGAGGGTAGTGATATTATTGGGTTGGGTGATGCAGGGTTGACAAGTGGGTGAACTGGGAAGGGTGGGTCAGAAGGTCAAGGATACTGGGGGGAAGGCTGGGAGAGGGACCAGGTGAACACTGGGGATTTGTGGGTGTGAGGTTGAAAGTACAGAGGTGGGAATGCTCTTATGGCAAAATGACAAGGAAGGGTCACTGGTTTAGGGTGTTGGTTGAGGGGGCATTCAGGACAGAGCACACCTAGAGCAGGCTTCTGGGGAGTGTGTGAGTGTTCATTCTGTCCCCCATTTTTTATGGTTTGTTTGTATTTTTGTTGTTAGGTTGAAGGCTTTCTTTATATATTCTGGATATTAAACCTTTATTGGATATGTGGTTTCCAAATATTTTATTCCATTGTATAGGTTGTTTTACTTTCATGATAAAGTCCTTTGAGGGCCAAAAGGATTTAGTTTCTATGAGGACACATTTATCTATGTTTTCTTTTGTTGCTTGTGCTTGGGGTGTAGTCTAAGACGCCATTGCCTAACACAAGGGCCTGAATATGCTTCCCAACATTTTCTTCTGGGAGTTTGATAGTTCTAGGTCTTATATTTAGGTCTTTTATCCATTTTAAGTTGATTTTTGTATGTGGTATGAGGTAGGCATCCTCCTCCTCCTTCTTTTTTTTTTTTTTTTGCATATGGACATCCAAGTCTTACAGCACCATTTGTTGAAGACACTATTCTTTCCCTATTGAGTGTCTTTGCCACGTCTTCAAAAATCAGTTGGCCATAAATGTGAGGGTTGATTTCTGAGCTCTCAATTTGATTCCATTGGTCTATATGTCTGTCCTTGTGCTAGTATCATACTGTTTTGATTTTTATCAAAAGCTACTTGTTGGGCTTTGTAATAAGTTTTCAGATTGGAAAGTGTGAGTCCTGCAGTTCCATTTGTCTTTCTCAAAATGGGTCCTGACACTTACATATAAATTTAATGATAGGCTTTTCAATTTCTGCAAAGGAGGCTGTTGGAATTTTGATTGGTATTGTATTGAATCTATAAATTACTTTGGGTAGTATTGACAACTTAACAATATATAATATACCCATGGACACAGAATATCCTTCCATCTATTTAAGACATCTTTGATTTCTTTTAGCAATATTTTGTAGTTTTCTGTGTACAAGTCTTTTACAACCTTGGTTAGTTTTATTCCTAGATATTTGATTCCTCTAGTTGCTATATTTAATGAAATTCTTTTCTTGATTTCTTCTTCTGATTGTTCATTGCTGTGTGTAAAAACACTACTGAATTTTGGGTGTTGAGGTTGTACCCCCACACACACTTTTCCAAAACCATTTATTAGCTCTAGGAGCTTTGTTATGGATTTTTAAAAAAGATTTTCTCTGTGTAAGATCATATCATCTGCAAATTGGGATAGTTTTACTTCTTCCTTTCCAGTTTAGATCCCTTTTACTTCTTTTTCTTACCCAATTGCTCTGGCAAGAACTTCCAGTACAATGTTGAATAACCAGTGGTGGCAGTGAGCATCCTTTTCTCTTGTTCCTGAGTTTAGAGGGAAAGATTTCAGTATTTCACTATTACAAAGAATGTTAGCTGTGGGCTTTTCATATAAGCTCTTTATTATGTTGAGGAAGTTTCCTCCCATTCCTAGTGTTCGTTCTTTCTTTCTTTCTTTCTTTCTTTCTTTCTTTCTTTCTTTCTTTCTTTCTTTCTTTCTTTCTTTCTTTCTTTTCTTTTCTTTTCTTTCTCTCTCTCTCTCTCTTTCTTTCTTTCTATTCCTAGTGTTTTTATCATGAAGGTGTGCTAGGTTTTGTCACATGCCTTTTCTTCATCAATTAAGATAACCGTGTAGCCTTTTTTCCTTTATTAAGTTAAAGCGGTGTATTACATTAATTGATTTTCTTAGGTTGAACTACTCTTGCATACCTGGGATAAATCCCACCCGATCATGGAATATAATTCTTTTAATGTGCTGTTGGGTTAGGTTTGCTAGTATTTTGTTGAGAATTTTCCATCTATAGTCAAGAGAGATACTGGTCTGTAGTTTTCTTTTCTTGTGGCTTAGGTATGAGGGTGATGTTGGCGTTGTAGAATGAATTTTCCTTTTCAATTTTATGCAAGAGTTTGAGCAGAATTGCTACCTGGCACATAGTAAATGCTTAGTAAATGTTGGTTGATGAAATGAGAAAAATGGATGGCTAGATGGATAAATTCAATGAATTATTTGTCAGTAATCCAGTGTTCTGAACCTACAGTTGCAATCTTCAAGTTTTAAACTGCTTTGAATCAGGGGAAATCAATTTAGCCTCTCCTTTTTGGTGACACTACATCACAAACTGGTTTAAGTGAAATCAGAGGATTCTTTCTCAAATGCAAATTTGGTTCCTTACATGATTAAATCCTTTATTGGTTCCATTTAAACTTTTAGGGCATAAAATGACATTTTAAAACTTAGCATGCGCATGATTTGGCTTCTGACCAAGTCTTTTTCCCTTATCTCTTCCCAAACATTCTGAACTCCATGCCATAGGAAACTTCTTTTGTTTCACAAATGTGGCATTTTGTTTATGACCTTTTGCTTCTGCACATTATGGTCCTGAAAATGTTCTTTTACCCAAGAAGCTTATGAGGTGGCATCAGATACTTGGTACAATTTAAAAAAAAAATCTATTTCAGGCAAGTTATTTGTGTTAAGCACTGTACTGGATTCAAGTAATGCAATGATAAGAGAACAGGGTACAATATTTAAGTTAATGTACTTTTTAGTATTCAGTCCACTTTGATGGAGCAAGAGTTACCAAATCAATAATTTTCTATGAATCTAATCTATCTTTGTCTTCACTGAGCCAGAGAAGGTTCTATAATCATAAAATGTTAGAGTTGCAAGGGATCTTTGAGGTTACTTTGGTGCAAACTGTCAGGTCACTGGTTAGAACTGAAGGCAATAGGTAAAGTATGTTCTGTCTTCAGTCAAGAGTACTTACTAGAAAGCACAACATGCTGCTTCTTAGTTTGCCTCAAATAAGGACCCAACATAAAACATTTACCTAGAAATATACAACCAGAAACACAAAGAAGAGAGATTTAAGGCGCAGACTGGTCCACTTTGAGGCTTATGGGATTTTTTTTTCCATACTGAATAGAGGGAGTCTGAGAAAAAGTAGTTGGCATTGGGCTTCAGACCACTACAACTATTAACTACCTGTAGGAATGAATTGTGAAGATTTTTCTCTATGCTGAAGTGCAGGATAGATTATTAAAGACAGTCCTAGGGTTACTAAGACTTGACTTACGTAAACTTGGTTTACATAAAGTTTTCCATAAGCCAAGATAAAAATTTCTTGGTGCATAAACATATAACTTGAATAATTTGTTATGTTGATGGATGAGAAGACCAGGCATGAGTCTCATTGGGAAGTCATGCTCTTTCATTTTTTAATTTTTATTTTTTATTACAGGTACCCATTTAATGATCTAATAATGTAAAGTGATTTTGATTTATGTTTTAAAAAGTGCTTACCTAAGAGTTTCCACAATAGTAACTTCATGGAAGTCAGGTACTAATAATGGTAAGAAACCTGAACAATTAATTATGGGGATCTAGACAGTGCAGGTTACCCAAAAGACAAACTAAGCATATACTTAGGTTATCCTCAAAAATATGGAACTAGGTTTTTAAAAAAGAATTTAGTATTTAAAAAAAAGGTATAAAAGTGGCCACCATGGGGGAAATCAGAAAGTTGTCAGGCTTCCTTATGCTGTATTTTTTCTTTTATGGTTTACTATAGTTTTTATTCTGAATTACATGGTGAGGGTTGTGTAGGGAGTTGGTAGTCCATATTTTTTTAGTGCTATAAAGGTTTTAACCATTCCTTAATCTGAAAAATTCATTATTCCAGCCAGGAGTAGATGAGTCATGTTTATGATGGACTTGTTTCCAGTATTCCTAAGGCCCCAGAATTTTAATCTTGATTGGATCAGATACTCGCTCTCTTGCTTCTAGCCCCTGGTCAATTTGAGAAGACACCCACCATAATTGGGTTGTTTCTGAACACTCTCAAGTTAAAAATCTTACAAGGCATCTATCCATAACAAGTGGCAGTTTGGGGTCACTAGTGGTTACTCAACTGAATCATCATCCAAATATTTTACTTTATTTGTTTTACCAGTTCATTATTTAAATTATTTTTTCCAAACTTAGCATCTGTCTGAGGCTTGACCACATGTGAAGTTTGACATTTTAAAGGTCAGCTGGTTTGAGTTATTTGTATGTAAGAGTCAAGAGATTTGTTTTCTCTTTTTAAACAGGGAAACATCTATTGTTTTTTTCCACTTGAAAAACTAAATAAAACATAGAAATATCTCATTAGCTTTCCTCGGACTTTTCCCAGAAGAAGTTTGTATTTGCGCTGAGACAAAGCACAGGAATGTTGCAACCTCGGATAGTTTGTTTGGAGACATTTCACATTCTAATATGTGAAGGGTTCTATAAGGGCAAACCTGTGGAAGGAAGGAAGACATTCTACAATGTCATAAACTCTCACACAGAGCCACATTTGGGGAATGGCTGGGGTAGCACTAATGTGGTGGTGTGTGTTAAGCTGTTTCTGGGATATTCTGTTGCCTCTCAGCTTATACCCAGATCTAATATCCCTGTCAGCTTTTGAGCCCTAGCCTTCATGGAAACTGCCAGCTGAAAGCTCAGAAGAAAACTGTTTGGAGTTTACATTCTTTCTTCTAACAGCTCTCTCCTTGAAACCAGGGTTCACAGGGCAGAGGGTGATCTTCTTATAGTGCAAACAATAACACATATCCCTTTGCATAAAACCCACACTTTTTAGCATAGCCTAGAAGAGCCCTGCATTATATGAATCCCAGCCCAGAAGGATTTTAGCATCAGCTGAGTTGAGAGGAAGGGTCAGGGAGGGACTGGAGAGCCTGGCCCTTGGTGATAGAAGAGCTACAATCTAAAAAGCACTACCCTTTAACTAACGGCTCTTTTTGTTATCCTGGCAGCTTTCATGTTGCTACCTCTGAAATCTTTTCATCAAAGTATTAACAGCTGCCATTCAATATATTATTGGTACCTTTAAAAAATGTGGCACTTTGGTAGAATATGCTCAGGAGAAGGAAGTACTTCCCTTCTCTCCCACTTTACTCTGCTTTTGTCTGGTCCCTCTGTCTCTGTACCTCATCTCTTTTTTCACTTCTTTTAATTTACCAAGCTATTTCTGGCCTTAGGGCTTAACACACAAGCTGTTCTTTCTGCCCGGAAACTCTTCCTCCCTCCTTTTGCCTGGCCAACTTCCACTCATCCTTTAAAATTCATCTTAATTCAGTCCCCATTAAAGAAGACTTCCCCTGAATGACTGAATGAATAAATGAATGAATAGGCTATACAGAGAGGAACAATATAAAGTAGTAATCCTTAAGGAACATGTAATTTTGCTGGGGTGATAAGTTCTGAACACATGCAAAGGTCATATTACAAGACGGCTCATAAGCTAAGAGACTTGAGTGCTTAGAAGTGGGAGTGACCACTTTTAGTTGAGGATTTTGTTATAGACTTTACAGAGTAGGTAGAATTTGAAGAAAATCTGAAGGATGGCATTATTTATAGGTGAAGAGGAGGGACACAAGCTAATGGAAGGAGTCCTCTTTGGGAGAAGTGAATATGAGAGATGGGCTGGAGTAGAGACACTAAGTGGGGATGAAAATTATTGAACTTTAGAACTGGAAGAGACCTTATATTCACATCCAGAGGACCTTGATTGAATGCCTACCATGTGTTAGTCATGTTAATATTTTTTTACTTAATTAATTTTCATCCCAACTATGTGAGAACATTATTTTTTATTTTCTAGATTAAAAAAATTGAGGTTCATAGAGCTTAAGTGACTTGTCCAAGATTACACAATTAGTAAGTGGCAGAAACTGGTACTTGAACCCCCTATCTCCCTATTCTGAGTCTAATACTCTTTGTACTTTCCCATGCTATTTCTTATAAATGATCCCAAAATAAGAATCTTAGGTTGGAAATAGATTGTATAGAATCTTAATTGTGAAATTTGAACTTTCTTTTTTAGGCAGCAGTACCTATTAAAGATTTTTTGATTGGGGGAATTACATGATGAAAGTAATATTTTAGGAAGATTATTCTGATTGCTATGATCAGGTTAGGTTAGAAGTAGGAGGTTCTGTTGGCAGAGGCTAGTAAGGAAAGTACTGCAATAGTATAGGCATGAGGTAGTAAGTGGCCGTATCTGGAAATTAGAAACATGGGAAGAAAGTTATGGCTGTTAGAAAGAGGATCAAGGAAGAAATATAATGGGCAGGAGAAAATTAAAGTTGATTTCAAGTTTTGAGTCTGTCTAGGAGAATGGTTTACTTCCATTAAGAAAGACGGATATTTTTGTACTGAGTGTTATTTGCTGATTTTCTCTGTTACATGCTAAATGATGTTGTTGAATAAACTGGGTATATGGGCTGTAATGCAAGTTATCTTATATACAGCTCTTGCAAATAAATTTTACTTTTTGTCAAAGTGTGTACATTTGTTCTGTTAGGTTCCTTTAATGTATGCTTGCTCCAGTGCATCTTAAAGGCCACCATTACAAAGTCCACATTTTATCTCGCTCAATCTGCATTCTGTCAGACACTGCTAGAAAGACCTCAGTCCATGCTTGGCATACCCTTCACTCCCTCCCCACCCGCCCCCTTCTTTTTGAAAATCAGTTTGATGTAATACAGAAAACAATATTTGAATGTCCATGTTAAGACCCATGTATATAAGAATTGGCCTCCTGGCACCAGCCCAGTTTTACTTTGTTAGTTCACAGACTAACCTATTGCATTGTCATTTCCAAAAGAAGTGCATTTTTGGAGAGTGAGTTTACGAAAAGAGTTAACTTAAAATAGTCTCACTTTTAAATTAAGTGATTCATTTTAAAAATTGTAATTAAGTGAAGTTTTTTGTTGTTATAAGTGTAAAAAAGAAAGAAAGAAAGGGAAAACAGGAATTGGCATGGATTTGGGGGAAAATATAATGAAACTGGATTTAGTCATAATCCAGTATCAACACATAATCTCTTCAGTATCAACACATAATTGGAGATGTTCTGCAGGTGTATTAAGAAGATATGACAAACTTGGAAGAGAAGTCAGGGCTTGAGAGATTTATTTAATAGTTGAGTATTGAAAGGGGTAGCAAAGGTCATGAATGCAGATGCAATCTCTAACAAGAAGAGAGTTTTGATAGAGACAAGAGCAGAGGACTGAAAATGGACCCCTGGGAAACCCTGACATAGAGGGAAGGAAAGGAGGAGATACCTGAAATACCAAAAGTACAGTGATTAGAGGTTGGGAGTATCAGAGAGAATAATACTATGGAAAGGAAGCAAGGTGCTTTAAGAACTTCAGTGTAATTAGCAGTGTAGCAGTATCAGATGCTTAATGTTCACAGGTAATGTAATTTCTAAGTGATTTTTAAAATAATCATGCTATTAGTTAGGAAAAAGGCTAATATGAAAGCAATGCCAAGGAATACCAAGTAGCTCAACCTAATTCCATTTCAATAAATAAACTTGTTTATTTATAATGTGTAACAGTTATTTTCCTTCAGAAAGTGCAGACCTCTGTGCAGAAGATTTAAGTAGGGATTGCCTGTGAGAAGGAAAATAGCTAATAACTGGGAAATAAAACAAAACACACAAAATTAGGAAAGATAGGCTGTTGAGAGAAGAGCAAAATCAAAATTCAGGAAAGTGATGGTCACAAGTCCCTTAGGTGCTGTGGTGAGGGAAAACTCTTATGTGGAGTCATTGAGCTATGCAGGTGTCTTGCATGTAGTGATAGACACGCTCTTTGCAAGATGTGTGAACACTCAACCATGTTTCTTATTGACTTACATTATAATGTGAAATATTTTATCTCCTTCTGTATGACAGTCTAGATAATAGTCCCTGCTGCTCCTAATGGATGTTCTTTGCTAAGTCATTAATTTTATCCAGACCTTTGGTTTCTGGTCTTTAAAGACATCTTTGAAGCCATTTTCAGCCCACTCAGCCAATGGTTCTATGGTTCCAAATTGGAAATGGCCACCATTGATACTCTCCACCTAAAGAAATATTATGATACATCTCTTTCAAAACTCCTCGTTTTCTCTTCAGTTATGGAATGACTTTACTGGGCAAAGGGCTATAAAGGGGCATCTATACCTATACCTATGTATTTCTTAATGCTTCCACTAACTAGCCATTCACAAGCCTGGCAACATAGAAGCATTCCAGAGAAATGAAGTACAAAACAAGGCAGCATAAGAGAGAATAATACAATGAGTGAGAAAATGAAAGCCGGGAACACTATTTAATAGACAAATGCATTTTCAATTCTGAAAACAAACAAATAAACAAGCAAAGAAAAGAGACTGGAAGAAAATACTCTTAAAATGTTGGTAGCTATCTGCAGGAGGAGGAATTATGGTTTACTTATCTTTTCATTTTAGTACTTTTTTGCTTTTGGCTTTTTCTATTGTCTGAGTTTTCTGCAATTATAATATTTTACTTTTACAATCTGAAAAAAAAGGAGTCATAAATGTGTCTTGTTGTTTTTTCCTGCACACTCCAAAGGGATTGAACAGGATAGAAGTTCAATAAGTGTATCTTGATTGTTTATAGATCACTCTTTAAATAGTGGCTAATGAAAATCTTGTATGATAGAGAAATCTTATACTTTCGGGCTCCTGATGATCCTTAAAGTGACTATTTGCTTTCTACATTTGGGGTTGAGGTGAACTAGGTTCCCAATACAACAAATATTCACAGAGAATGTACTCGGTATAACATAAAAGGGATCCACAAAAATGAATAAGACGAGGTCTTTGACTTCTAGGAGCTTACACTCAATTTAGGGAAAATAGGCAATGTATATAGCTAACTATAATTCAAGGATGAATTCATGCTTTGTTAGAGGTACAGACAGGATGGTGGGAGTGCAAACAAGAAAGAGATCTATTCTACCATGGGATAGTAGAAGGATACATTTTTAAATTTTCTGTTCTTAGATTATATAATAACTAGTGTCTCCCAAATTTAATCATTCTCATCCCACTTTCATAATGTTTTTCTTATTTGCATATCAGTTTTCCATCAAGTTCATCTTTTTAACTTTTATAATTCAAATAAATGAATTTAGAAAGTAAACTTTACATACCACTATAAATGGAAATCCAGTATCTCTTATACTAAATAGACAGTTACTAAAAATAAAGACAGAATAAACATAATAGTGTTATTAAATTCTATCTAGGTAGTGTTGCCTGTTCCTTGGCTCTGAGACTGAGTTCTTATAAAAAAGAAAGAGAGGTGTTAATGACATATTAATATGACACAGAGACTTGTTTCTTGACTAATCAGAAATTCAGAAAAAAAATTGAAAGTGGAATTTCACTGTTATGAATTGAAATGTGTCCCCCCAAAATGACATGTTCAAGTCCTAACCCCTAGTCCTGTGAAAGTGACTTTACTCAGAAATAGAGTCATTGGAGATGTGATTACTTAAGGCCAAACTGGATTAAGATGTACCCTAAGCCACTGTGACTGGTATCCTTTTAAGAAGAGGAAATTTGGCCATACAACAGACAGACACAGAGAGGAAATGCCATATGAAGATGGAGATGGAGATAAGAAAGAAGGTGTAGCAATGGAGGCAGAGATTGGAGTGATGCACCTACAAGCCAAGGAAAACCAAAGATTGCCAGCAAGTACCAGAAACTAGATAGGTTTATCATAGAGCATGGCCCTGCCAACACCTTGATATCAGATGTCTAGCTTTGAAAATTGTGAGAGAGTAAATTTCTGTTGATTTAAGCCATCTAGTTTATGGTGCTTTGCTACGGCAACCCTAGGAAACTAAGACATTCACCATGTGATTCACTGTGATTTAGTGCCTTCCCCTACCACCTGTAGTGTAGTATAAAAACAGTCTCACTTCTTTGGAAGTACTTTGGTGAATCAACAGTTCAACTTTTAGGTTTGATGGAATTGATCACAGTAGAAAAGGGGCAGATTTCACGGAAGAAGTAGTGCGTGTGGCTCAGACAGAATCTGAGGGAAGAATATTTCTATGCAAAAACTGTGTATGCAGAAGCATACTGGTTTCTGTGGTGTCAGTAGATAGAGGAGGGGGAAAAACTGCATAAGACTTGCTCCAATTTTACAATCTCGTTCTTCTGCCCCCAGAACTCAGTTTAGGTCTAGAATTAACGATGAGTTGCATGCCCAGCTTTTCTGTATTTTTAATGCCTTCTTCCCAGTTCTTGCTATCCAGATGAACACCCTCCACCCCCAATCATTTGTTTGTCTGCTGTAGACTATAAATGACTCTGAATAATGGATGCCTTTTCGAATGCACATGAAATTTATATACTGAAAATGGGCTTCTCTGGTGAGGTTCCCTGGGGTTTATCAGTTTCAGAAATACAACCTCTCAAATGTAGATCATTGAACACATTAGTATCATTTCACAAAACATCTTTGGTACAAACAGTGCTTTGATGCTTTGAAATCCAAGATAAATGTTGTCAGTCAAGACAGAAAATGTTATTTCTTTATGGTCTAGACCTTTGAAGAGATATGGGTGTTTGGATTTGGCAGGACACCAGCAGCCACTGGGATTCCTTTCCCACTGGCCATTTTTTAAAGAGATAATTTTGACAAGAGACTGGAAAGAATCCCTCTCAGTTCTATGGGGAATGTGAGCTTACTCGATTTATAAGGTCTATCTCCTTTGCCTCAGAAGAGCTTTGAGCTTTTAAAGAACTGTAATTTCTAGCAGATTGCAAAGTAATCATGAAACCACTTAGAAAATATGAATTCACATCTCATGCAAATGTCCACAAAAAAGAACAATATCTCAGAAATGCTGCTGTTTGAATAACAGTAATAAACTTATGGGCTGCCATATTTTCAGTGCCTTCTATGCTTACTGTATGGCAGGCACTGTGTTTTTCTCTTCACACACATTACCTCCAATTTTGACATAAACTGTAAAGTAGATATTTTCTCATTTTCAGATGAAAATATTGAAGCTTTTATGGATTTGGCCAAGTTTACCTACCTAGAAGTGGTGGGAGCCAGTACTAGAAATTTCTAGCTCTGAAAGTCTGTGCCTTTAAATTTGGTTCCTAAATTTGACACGGTGCCGAAGGTGATGTCTGACAAAAATGTAACCAAATAGAAATACTGTAAACTTTTAATATTAATGTTGTTTAAAGTTTTCATTTTCTTCTCTCTTCTCTCCTAATCCCTGTGGCATGTGAACATCACATAGCAGAAGGAGCTGTTAGAAGCAAAGGGTTTAGAGTCAGACAGATCTGGTTTGATTTCCAGTTGTAATCACTTACTAATTCTCAGAACTTTTCAAGAACTTTAATCTCTCCATGCCTCAGATTCTTTAATTCTAAGTCAGGGATTAAAACACTGCTTGTCTCTTAAAGTTGTTATTAGATGAGATAAGGTAAGCAAAGTGCTTAGCATATTGCCCAGCATGTAGGAAAGCCTCCATAGTATAATTATCTTTATCACTCTTCATTCTTTTAATCAAAGATTGACTTGCTTTTGCATTAGCTTCTCTTTTGTTCCACAGTTCTCTGTGTGACCACCTTATCCTTGCATTTTTAAAAAATTTTAACTCCAGTATATGTTTGACTATAAATTCTTAGAACAGAACCTTGACTTTAACTTGGTTTTTATGATGCCCAGCCAGGTTCCACAAATATATTGAAATGTGTCATGTGCAAATTATTCGGCCAGATTTATCTAGTGTATATGTTTGTATGTGTTTGTGGATATGTTTGTGAATATATATGTGTTATGGGTTCAACTGTGTCCCCCGAAATATATGTTTAAGTCCTAGCCCTTGGTACCTGTGGCTGTTACCTTATTTGGAAATAGTCTTTGCAGATGTCTTCAGGTTAAGATGAGGTCATACTGATTAGGGTGATATCAAATTATGATTAGTGTCCTTATAAGAAGAGAAGAGTCACAGAGACAGACAGAGAGAATGCCGTGTGAAAATGGAGACACACAGGGAGAAGACAACCATGTAAAGACAAGGCAGAGATTGGAGTTATGCCACCACAAACCAAGGAATGCCTGGGGCCATGAGAAGCTAGGAAGAGGCAAGGAAGGATTCTTTTCTAGAACCTCTGGAGAGAGCATGGCCCTGCTGACACCTTGATTTTGTACTTATGGCCTCAAGAGCTGAGTTACAATAAATTTCTGTTGTTTTAAGCCACCCAGTTTGTGGTACGTTGTTACAGGTAGCCCTAGGAAACTAATTCCAACGTGTGTGGGCATGCACATGTGTGTATGACATATATATAGACAATACAAGACCTCTGAGGCACTAGCCTTATAGGGCATTATTTTGTTAACAACCCTGCTGATCTCCTCTTGGGAACCAGATCCATCTTTAAACAGCTAAACATTATAGAAGATCAGTGACTCGTATTGTCAAAGCTTACAGACAGCAAATGCCGGAAGAAGAGACAACCCCTCCAGCTGCTCCCTTTCTTCTCTCTGCAGATGTGAACATTTCCCACAGAACTCCATACAAAATCTGGGAGAAGCAGAAAGGAAACTGTTGAGCTGTTTATTTTATTGCAAACAAAGGTTAAGAGAGTCTTTCTGAATATTTTTCTTGGAATCCAAGAATGAAATCTTATATTACTTAACCAGCATGTTTATTTTGAGGGAATTTAAGATTTAACTACCTTGAATTGCATTTCTGTTCATGTCATGCCTACATGATCTTTTTAAAGCACAAGCATCCCAGTGCAACAATTGGGAAAGGCTGCTAGGAAACAATTGGTGTGGGTGAGGCTCAAACTACATGAGAACAAGCCAAATCATAATCAGAAGCCACTCTATTCTTTTTTCTTGTAATTTTTTAAAATTTTTAATTTAATTAATTAATTAATTAATTTTTGGGAAGCCACTGTATTGACTGAGCATGTGGAATCAGAAGACTGCTGTATGAGCATGCATTCACAAGAGGACTTAGATAAATAGGATGTTTGATAGTCTCAGACTAAGATGGCCTTGTCCATCCTGATCACAATGGGATGACCCTTTCAGGTGAACTGAATATACTCCAATCCAAATTTTTTATCATGCCCTAGTCTAAGGTCTAACATGCTAATTTTCTGATTTCATGCTCGAGCACTTTTTCCTTCATTCAATATGTACTGGCACCCTAGCCATCTTTGATTGTAAAGATACAAAATGGAATGGACTCATTCCCACTTAGGGATTTTGCACTTGGTGTTTCCTCTAATTGGAATGTTCTACCACCAGTTCTTGCCATGAATACCTTCTTCTCATTATTGGGGCCACATGTCATATGTTAGCTCCTCAGAAAGGCCCTCCCTGACCACCTTTGTCAAGAATTCTAATTGCTTCCCAATAGTCTGTCTCTCTTTCTTCCTTTATTAGGTACATTGCCACACAGCTGAATGACTGTATTCTCCAGCCTCCCTTGCAGCTGAGTGTTGTCCGGTGACTAAATTCTGGGCAATGAAACGTAAGACAAATTGTAATGTGGTATTTTGAAAAGAATTCTTAAAAGGAAAGAAGTGCATCCTTCCTCTTCCTCTCTGTCCTGTTCCCTGGAACACCAGATGTGGTGGTAGCTGGACTGTAGCAACATTTTGGATCATGGAGGAAAAGGGCATTTCCTCAATATGGCAGCATAGAGATCTGAAAAGCCTGAGTCCCTGATGATCTGTTAAGACTCTGGGTTGCGTATCTCCAGGCGTCTTTTAAATAAGAAAGAAATAAACTCTCTCATTTAAGCTAGTTTTATTTTGGGTTCTTTTGTTATATTCAGCCAGACCTACCAAAACCAATTTAAAGTATCCCTCTCCCGCTTGATTGAGCACACCATGCATCTATGCTTTATCATGCCATGTCTTCTTCATGGCACTTTTAATAAGTGGAAATTCTCATTTCTTTCTTTCCTTATTGTTTATTCCTTCCATCTAGAATGTAAGCTCTGTGTAGCCAGGGACTTCTTCCTTGTTCACTATGGTATCCTCAGAGCTAAAACAATGTCTAGGAGGTACTCAATTAAAAAATGTCAAATCAATGAAATCTGTGGGCTAAACTTTCTACTCATATGAGCATTGGTCTCTGTTATTCTGCTTCCATGGTTGACCAGTCTTCTTGTGCATCATACCTTTTTTCTTTGGATATAGTAATGCATTTAGGTCTTCCTAGCCTGATGGTTTTACATATCATTGATGATTTGATCCAGTGGGTATTCAATACTCAGTTTAACCTTCATTTCTGACTTTTGGGGGGATATCCACTATGATCTCTAAGCACTTACAATAATCAAATTTTGGTTATTCCTAGTTTCACTATACTATAACCTAAACTATTATTCATTATAAAGGAACAAGGTAGAAAATGCTGGGTTTATGTTGTACTCACCTCATATTTATAACTATTCCCTCAAATAGAATGAAAAATTTTTTATTTCATTTATTTCTCACTGATATGCTAAATGAAACAAGGTTGGTGCTTTGCTGACTGGTGTTCAGCTTGCCACTTCTTTTGACCTCATACATGAAAAACACATTAGATACCCCTAAAAGTGACTAAGGGCAATCACTGGTGATGAGAGAAAATGTTGATTTAGATACCTTTGCAAGTTATGGAACATCAAGCAACACTTAACTCTTAAATATTTAGAATTTTTTAATGGAGGAGAATGAGGAACTACTCGGAACCATATAGTACTAATGCACATAGGGAATCTCGGAAAAGAGGTGGAAAAATAGGATGTCCTGTGTTTATAGAGGCAATATTGGGACATCTGAACTCAAAGGGCAAGGGAGAATTATGAAAGGATGAGAAGTTTCAGGGTTTTTGGTAAGAGGAGTGGGTGGCAAAGAGGATTGTGGAAGTAAAAGGAAATATAGAGAAATTGCAAGAGGATATTACCCCCAAATACAAAGGCAGAGAATACAGTTCTCCCCACAAAGGACTGGGTCTCCTTCATCTGATTATCCTTAGCATTCAAAAGGGCTGGCACTTAAGGAGTGATCAGAAAATGGTGAATTGAGTAGAAAAAGAATGCCTTGTCTCCTATGCATGGGCACGATCAATGCTACTCCTTATCTCATTTTTCAAAATAAAGTACATAGACCTTTCATTATATTCCTTCTATGAATCAATGGGCTTTCTACATCAAAATTATAAAAGCCAAAGAAAAATATCTATAATAAAATCAATTGAAGAGGAGTGATGTTATCCAGATGGCAGCAGAAGACATCCCCAGGGCCATTTCTCCTTAGAAATAACTAAATAAAGGGCCGGTTCAACTTGCTTGGAACTCTGGAGGATGATAGAGACTGCAGAAAGACTCCATATATGCTGAATCAAAGAAAAAAAAAAACCATCAAAATAAATAAAAAAGATAGGAGACCCACATATACCTGCCAGTCCAGACCCCTCCCCCATGATAAGTCCTGTGCAGTTTATTATTTTTTTAAAAAATTTTTTATTTGTAAAATGATATATAATACATATGCATATATGTGCATTTGTTTACATAAATGTTATTTGTTATATATATATGTTTACATTTTATAAAGGTGCCTAGATTACCCAAATATTACTCAGAAACTACAGGGATTCCCATGCTCCCCACCACCCACACCCCCAACAACCCCCCGCACAACCATTCCCCATCCACGTGGTACTACACCCGCAATGGATATACACATCCTGGGGCCTTGCCACCGAGCATAGACCACAGTTCACATCACAGGCCACACTCTCTCCCACCCAGTTCTGCATGGTATATTCTGATGGAAAATGGCCTACAT